>JAUMHQ010000075.1:8869758-8880627 GCA_032361165.1 Enteromius paludinosus | reverse complement strand
TTAATTTCAAAATTAATCTAGATTAATCTAGATTAAAAAAATTAATCTATGCCCACCCCTAATATATATATATATACTGTATATATACCCAGGTGTAAAAGACATAGTTTTGCAAGTATTACAAATACAAAATTCAACACAGACAAACATACAGTATATATAAAATATCTTCTACAGAATTATGAAGTAATTAATATTTATTTGTATTTTAATATGTAAATATTGCACATATCACAATAATAATTTTTATTTTTATAATAATTTTATGATAATATCTAAAATGTAATTATATTTTAAATATGTATAATTTGTTTTGTGCAAACACTTATAAGATTAAATATGCATTTTCATGTACACAATTAAACAAAGACAAATGAAGCATTTATACTCTTTAAATCAACACAGTTTGATGAACATATGGTCCATAATTTGAATAATTAATTTTATGCTGATCTTCAATGCCCCTGTATGGTGTTTTACTTGGAAATGCTGAGTATACAGTCTAAATGTACCCACCCATGTTATTCTGGAAAAACAAAAGAGGAAAATAATTACAATTCATTTGCTCAGATTGCATAGTAAGTGCAATTAATTTAATCCGATTAGTGTGTAATTAACTTGAATCCGTAGACCGCATGAATAACCATAGGTCTCATGGCAACAGGGTTTTTCAGCATAATCTTCAGAAAAGCACCATTTTAGGAGGTGCAATTGAGCTAGTTTGTACTGCTAAGCCATGTATGTCTTTTTGCTGAAGATGCAATCTGTATTTTTAAGACATCACTGGTATATTTTCCCTTTCTTCCTGTGTCTCTTCTGTTATCAGAAGTGGAATCTGGGTTGTTCATACCATATAGAGTTGACATTAAGTCTCAGGAGCTGTTAAAGGTTACTGCTATTCTGCTATACCAGGAAAACAGGAGAGACATGAAATTCTGCACTGAGCCAGTGTGTTGGATATTTGTCCTCTAATACCTGATAGCCCAGGGCCAGCAGACCCACAGGTGATGTGCTTCAACATTATGAGAAAAATAGTGTCTATTTCGAACCAAAATATAAACAGCAGCCAACCAACAAACATCTACAGCCTTTGGCTGGAATGTCATTTCCCACACTGAGTACAGGAAATGATTCTCTTAACAACATGTCTGTGTGCAAAAGCTCAAGTACATGGATAATAGGGGGAACCAACAATGCTAAAGACCGTTCAAATAGACATCTTTTCACAATAGCTGCAATGAAAAACTATAAATTCACACATTCCGAGGGCAAAGGCATACTTGGTTCTCAGGTGAGTTCTGAATATGTGAACTTCATCATTACTGATGATGTCTGCAATTGGGTCACAGCTCTTCTCACCTGAGGTCCAATTTCATGCATATGCATAAGACCCATTTTCCCATAGTCAAGACTGGGCTGGGACTCTGACATTATTACTAGCGTTTACTGCTCCAATATTCACCATCTTTGAGGATCAACAGATTCAGTCACATTGTATCTGAGAGTTTTTTTACTTCAAAATAATATTCCAAGGCTTATTTAGAGATTGATTGTTTCTTATGGGGATGTAAGGTAAATTTAACATTCACTGAGGCTAGTCTTTGAATTACTGCTGCCCAAATCCAGGGCTAGTCTGTGAAAAACACCAAGGCTATATGTGCTAATTTAATTGTCTCCTAAATCCACATCTCTTTATTAGATTTTTATTCCTGCAAATCTATTTGAGAGGAAGGAGATGGAGACACGGGGTCAGTCATGACCTAATTGATAAAGAGTCGGACCTATAACCCGAAGGTTGTGGGTTCGAGTCCCAGGCCCAGCAGGGATTGTAGGTGGGGGGAGTGAATAACCAGCACTTGCTCCAGTTTTAATACCACGACTGAGGTGAGACCCCTGAGCAAGGCACCAAATCCCCAACTGCTAATTTCAAGTATGGGTCACCATACTTGGCCACAAGTCACTTCACAACATGATTAATATTTTTTTTAACCAGTAGCTCATTAATTATTAGTGCATTTTATATTGTTGTTATTAGTAAAATTCATAATATTATTATAGTATCAGTATTATTGTTTGGTTACCGAATGACCAACAATATCTTAAGCACACCACCAGTCCTACATTTAGTTAAAATGACAAATATGCATTCATATATGATTACCAAGTGTCGTCACACTTTATATTAGGTGGCCTTAACTAATATGTAATGACATCAAAAAAGAAGTACATTGTATTATGGTCACATTCAATTGCAAAATACTTTTGCTGCTATTGAGGTGGGATATGGGTAAGGTTAAGGACAGGATTGATGGTATGGGTAGGTTTAATAGTAGGTAAATGTACAAAGGATGGGTCAACAGAGTAATTGTACACAATACGTGCAATGTATCAAATGATTAATTTAAATGTAAGTTAAGGCCACCTAATATAAAGTGGCACCCTAGTTTTAATTAATGGTTCTATCATAAAATAATGCTTTATCATAATGCCATATAATGATTGACTGACTGATATTGAGTACTTTCACATATTTAAAAACCTGTGCCATTTGACAAACATATTCCAGTCTGGCGAGTAAAAAAAATGAATTATTGCCAAGGTATGCGCGCACATTGAAATATGTGTTTCTTCCTATTAGCAAATCTGAATAAATGAATAATATTAATTTCCTATTACTGACTTAAATATTCATTTTGAACATGACTGACCATGTGAGAGACACATTTCCTAGTTTTTAGGATCACAGACTCGCTCCTTCACTGTGTATAAAACTGAACACATTTTATCACTGCAAATGAATTTTTACAGACCCTATGCATTGATGGTTGCTGTTTTGGGTGTTTGCCATGGCGTTGCTATGCAGTTGCTAAGCTGTGCTGAGTAGTTTTTAGTGTTGCTGTTTTGTTGCTTGAGTAGTTTTTATCTGGTTACCACAGAAAAAGTGTCTGTGATATTCTGATAAGCAAGCAGTTATATGAGACTATTGCCCAGCGTGTCTGATCAATTAGAAGAATAACACAGCATCTCTTATCAACAGGACCCAAGATTCAAGGTATAATTCATGTTCATGACAAGATATGAGTCGAAAATGCAAACAAACAGTACTTTTGATTGTTACCTTAGCAAGCAGCAGTAATCAAGTCCTGCAACATCCTGTTACAAATGCAGTGCATTAAAGACAGGCTCAAGTCTTATTTTCACATTTAAAACTGCTTCTTTTGCTTTGGCTTGAGCTTATTAGCATCTCTTGAGAGGAGGTTTCCATAACAACACCGAGACCCTCTTTTCAAAGAAAGTCATTAATTTCTCCAGCAGAGTATGGATCCTTTGTCTCGTAAAACATTCTATCTGCAGACACTAACAAGGATAATGCTGGCAGTCTTCTGCATTCCTTTCATTCTTGCTTTGCTGGCAGCAGTTTAAAAGAAATGCATAAAAGCATTCTTTATATTTAAGGTCTTGTTTTATTTTAAGTCGTATCAGCCTTTTCACAGCTCTGTCGCTGACTGGCCAGCATCTTCATACAAACTCCAAGAAAATAATGAAGTGGATAGATTTTGCGATGAAAGAACTCTCTAACCTTGTCAGGTGACAAAAATACTGCACTTATTATTGTCAGAGTTTACTGCTCCGTAATTTATAAAGGTTTGTCTTTTTTTGTTAGTTTCTCACTCTGGCAAAACAGCAGTTCAAAAATCAACATTTCAGCCCTGGGAGGCTGCCAAGTTTAACGATGTCAATATGCAGTTAATTCTCTGTTCCTGGAGTCTGTGTGGCCATTTTACCTCACCGGTCCAATTACTCCATCCAGGATTGGACATACAGCGGGGACGGCCCTTATCGGCAGAGCTTGTGGAGGCACCGAGCAGCGGCGTAATGAGTCACACTCAACACCCCATGACTTAGCAATGCTCACTGTGTCATTTTTGTTCTACCTGACTGGACTAATATGCTCGGACTTATACCTACAGTACCTACTGGTGCATAGTGCATGGTGATGAGAGAAGAAGATGTGGTGAGATCTGCTCCTGTTTGGTTTGAAAGACATCTGGCTGGTAAAGTCAGCTTTTAGATTAAACTACTCATTATTGACTCCATTAGGCTCAGCTATATGCTGAAGCTGCTTTGAGTTGTTTGTTTAGCTCTGTAGTTCAGTCCTCCTCACATACGGTATATGATCAAACAGTGGGAAATATCACAGATATTTCATCAGTCAAGGCATGGCAGAGATGGGAATCTATACCTCACAGATGCTGAGAGAAAGAGGATCTCAAGGAGAGTAATATTGATTTTTTGCAGGCTGTGAGACTCCCACAGGTCGCTCCATTTTCACACTTCATCTTCCATCTCGAGTCTTATATAATCACATATGCTCATCAACAGACCTTGGGCTCCTCGGCTGAAACGAAGAGAAGAAATAATAAACATAAACGACCAACCTTGCAAAATGTATCATCATATAGAGAAATGCAGTACAAGTAGTATGTGTCTTGAAATTGTCCTGAACCTTGGTTGGGTATTTATGTGAGAAATCATATTTATGCATGCGGATGACCTAACCCCCCCCCCCCCTCCAAATGTTTAGAGGTCTTGGAACTGGATAAACTGATGGGTGAGAATAGGCTGTTATTAAGAAAATTATGTTAAGAAGCATAATGCAGTGTTTTCTGCATTGATAGATATTCTGCTGCATTACCATGGCAAAATAAATCAGATTTAACCTGAGGAGTGAATGTGAGTTCCTATTATCTGATGCAAAAACACTAAATATACAGTGTACCACAAAATAATACAAGGAAACATTTTTCTTTGCATGCAACCACAACAAAATCCAACGCAAGTGTAGGACAATTCACATGAACCTTTTTTTTTACTGAATAACCTAGATATGGCACATTTCATTGAATAGTTCAAAAAGACAAACTACAATATTTCAGTGAGGTTAGTATTGATTGTTCACATTATAACCCAATAGTCAATATTTTTTGCAAGCTAATAAATAAATAAATATACACTGTAAAATGGCGCCAGATGCTCCACCATATCCGGCTGTCGAAGGGAACGGAGGAACTCTTGTTGAGTGGGCCAGTAACCTGAGGGTGCAGGGCACACCCTGTGCTTGATAGGCCAGGGTGATGGCATCCACTATCCAGTGGGTAATCCTCTGCTTGGAGACAGCATTCCCCTTCTGCCGGCCTGCCGACGCTTGAAGGTTCACTACCTGATCTCTAAAGGGAGTCGGAGGAACCTTGGACATGTAGCTGGGCCGTGGCCTCAGTGGTACCTGGGAGTTCGCCAAGCCGAAAAAGCCTGCAGGTCCCCTACCCTCTTGATGGAGGTCACTGCGAGCAGGAGCAGAGTCTTCATTGATAAGAACTTCAGCTCAACTGCTGGCAAAGGCTCAAATGGGACCCACTGTAGAGCTCTCAGCACTAGAGACAGGTCCCAAGGGTACAGTGGGGGGCCGTGGAGGACTTCTGGCCCCCCTGAGGAACCTGATGACCAGGTCATGCTTACCCACAGACCTGCCAACGGTCACCGTGTTGTCTGTACGGACTAGCACGTGCCTGCCCTGTAGGCACCTGAGACGCCCCAGGTCAAGCCGTACCGCCAGCGACTCCAGGCAGTTTATGTGCCACTGCAAAAGAGGTTCCATCCAAACCTCTAACACTGCATGCCCGTTGGACGTGGCCCCCCAACCGGCTCAGAACATCTCCCACATCAGCTGGATCGACTGGGGATGGAGTCTCCATTTGCGGGGGATAGCAGCTCAAGAGAGCTCGTCGGCTGCCCTGTTGCAGTCGCCCGGAATAAGAAGTGCCCTGTAAGCGCTTCTTGAGGCGACCCAGAGCTAGACGTACTGCTTGCAGCTCGAGTCAATTGATATGCCAATGCAGATGAGGTCTCTTCCAAACTCCTGACTGCATGCCCGTTGTACATGGCCCCCCCATCCGGTGGTGGAAGCATCTGTGAACACAACAGCATGCCTGGAGACCTGCTCTAGGGGCACTCCTGCCAACTCCATCCCGAGAGAAGAAATCCTCTGCACTAGACAGAGTTTGCTTCTTCTCCAGGTTGACCCGAAGTCCCAACAGACTGAGGTGTCGTAACAACAAGTCCCTGTGTTCGCACAACTGAGCCAGAGACTGTGTTAGTATCAGCCAGTCATCGAGGTAGTTGAGAATGCAAATCCCTTGCTCCTTGAATGGAGTCAGGGCAGCCCCCACTTCTTTGGTAAACACGGGGCGACAGGGAGAGCCGAAGGATAGAACGCGGTACTGATATGCTTGGCCTTTGAATGTGAACCTCAGGAACAGCCTGCAACGTCTACAACGTAGAAGGATCGAAACATGAAAGTACGCGTCCTTCAGGTCTATTGCTGCAAATCAATCCTGGGGACGGATGCGCTTGAAAATGCGTTTCTGCATCAACATCTTGAAAGGGAGCCTGTAAAATGCTCCATTCAGGACTCGCAGATCCAGGATCAACCTTAACTGAACCAACGAGACGGTCTGAACCCGATCCAGGCATCTAAGAACCGAATTAGTGGCAGCATCGGGACCACAGGGGTGCCAGCATTGGGGAAGCAAAGGGGAATGCAGGGCCTGCTCGGGCGTCTCGATGCCGGTCCGAAGCAGAGTCTGAGTGCGTGCAACTCTTACCTTTGTTCCAACAGAAGTGAGGCGAGTAGTCCGTTGGTTCGTCCACCCGGTCCTCGAACTGCTGCCTGCAATGGAGTGTGATCCGAAACCTTTATTTTTGGCTTGTCCACAACGCCTAATCCCTTCGTGGGACCCAGAGATGGAAGAACCGCTCTTTTTAGCTTATTTTTGGGCCCTTTTTGAATGCGAGGCCAGTGACATGATTCTCCGCCTGGCCCTCCTCCGGGGATGGAGAGCTCACATCCTAAAAGCAGTTTGCATCATGCCTGGGTCGCCCGTTCACCGAGCAGTCTGAGGCGGTGCCTTCGGTGGCCGGGTGGAGTCAGCAGCTGCATACCGTGGTAAAACAGAGCCAGTCTGCTACTGAGCAGTCTTGTCTTACTCTCATCACCAACACAACCTCAGATGACGCTCCTGGACCACCATAGTGGACATCGCATGACCCAGAGACCAGGTGGAAGGAGGAGTTTTTCCTCACCATCACCATTAGACCAGTCCGCCCCCTGCCAGAAGCAGTGCTCACGCAGCTTTCACCAACACGAGCCTTACAACTAAACAGAGAAACGGTTTGCCGGCAGTGGGGCTCAGCTCCGCGATGATAATCTTCCCCGGAGAAAAAAAAAAGACTCATCCACAAAAGCCGACTCAATGTGCTTTGCCCAGACACATGAGACAGCAATCGTGACCATCATCCGATGCCAGCAAACGACTGCGTCCAGAAGCTCACGAGTGGTATGACGAGTGGTAAGACGCGTCTTTACAAAGATGTACCACCCGTGAGCTGCTCTTTTAGAAAAGCTCTTTTAGTGTGCGGAGGCGCACAGGGGAGATAGCTGCATGCACACAACGCCGTATCACCAGCCACTCTTCAATCACTGTCGTAGATTGGAGAGGTGAGCTGGATGTTAAACAGCGTATACCAATTTTGTGTTTTAATACACGCGGAGTACATTGGACATCTCAAAGTGAGATTCCTATTTGTCGGTCACCGACGTGACTCGGAGTGACCGACTGAAAGGGAACTGATAAAATGTTAATAGACCAGCCTATTAAAGTACTGAAATCAGTTTTGTACCATTGAAGTAAAAATGTATAAGCACCAAATGCAGGTGGTGAGGAGAAAGTCACATGATGAACCAAAGCCCATCACAAGCAACTTTTGAATATGAACATATATAGAAGGTGCTCAGTGTTATTCACACCATAACTGTGAGACTCATTAAATTGAAATATGCAAAAAACATTAATTTAACAACATTACATAACATAAAAACATAAACATAACTAATAAGAAAAAACCAAGAAGAAGCATGGTAATTTGAAAGAAAAAAACATAATTTGAAATACAATGCAGGGAATTCTGGGAATGTCAGTTTTATGTTTTTTTCCTGAATTTATCATTAACAATTTAACAGGTTTTTACCTTATCGTTTTCACAGTTTTTTGCTTTTAAAATCGTCGACATGCCAAATACATGAAATGGGAAAATATTTAGTAATTTACATTTTAGACAAAACATAACCATTTGTGCTCCACCAACAAAAATAGTTCTAAAGGCACTGCAAACCATTTCAGCATGTAGTGATGATGTTCTGTTATTGAGAGATTAAACATTTTTGAACTGGTTGAGAGAATGATTCAGGCACTCATTCATAAAAACTGTCAATTGTTTAGTTCCTGAATAAATACTAATTTCTTCAGATACTCTTTTAGGCATTCACCTTGTCTACTCTTGAAAATTTAAACATTCTTATTTGCTCAATTACTGTGTTTTGCCTACTATATAGTAAGGAAGAAAATTTTGAACACAGCCTGTCAGTTTTTTAGCACCAGAATGAATCATCCTTTTAACAAATCAGTTGAGTAAAAGATTCCAGTGAATCATTCATAAAGGCAGTTACTTTCCGCGATCCACAGAGGTAGCCTGCAGACAGAGAAAAAACACAAAGAAAAGTAGATTAACGATATTTAATAGAAGAAGAAAAAATTAGTAAGAGAAAGTAAGAGAAGTATGCATAAAAACAGAAGGTTTAAACATTTAACAGTATCCCTGTACCCAAATGTTCATTTGAAAGATTGAGCAAGTCATCTGTGACCTCTGTTCATGGTAGCATATGTTTTTACTGAGTCATTGACGCCCACTTACTTTCAAAATCAATGAACAACATGTCATAGTATCAAGGTAGTAGAATACTAATAAAATGTCTAAAGAAGGACACACACTTAAGGCTTTCTTTCTGTGAATCTCTCAGCTCAGGGATATGTTCCGAGAGCACTTCTACTAAAATGGCATACAATATTATTGCCTATTAGTGACATTGAGTCTAATCAGAAACACAACACTGGTGTGTGCATGTGTGTGTTGCAGAATAACTGTATTTGCATGCAAGTAATATTCTGCGTAGGTGTGTCTGTGGGCATACAAGTATGTTGTAGTGTTTTTGGCACTCTGTTCTCATCATTTTGAGCCCCAGGGTCCACTTCACTCAAGAGCAGGATTCCGCAAAAACAACCTTGCTTGAGAACAAAGTACATCTTGCATAAAAACATGGACCTCCAAATACACACACTTGAGAACAGCAAAACATCACAACACATTATGCACACATTATAATATATTAAACAGATCCAGAAAGAGCTTCAGATGTACATTTACATTTTAGATGGTTACATTATTTCATAAGCTGCTATTCACTATTCACCCCCCCCCCCCACAATCCAGTGAGCTGTCAGCCCAAGAACCAATGCAATTAGAGTCAGTGAAGTAAACTGGAGAATCAGATTAGTCTGATTCGTGAATTAAAAGAGCTTATCCTGTCCAACGAAATGATTATACTAAACCTTTTCATTATTTTTCCTTTATTACGTCACCTTCCTATGTGATAAATGAAATGGAAGGCGCAGAACAAAGATCTTGATGTTTTGGAGACTTGGAGGAAGAGACAGAAACCAAAACAGTCTCCGGGCTCATGTTGTTTGCAGTAATCAAAGGAGAGCGGGTTTTTTTGCAGCCCAGAAAAAAGGTTCTAAGCATCCTCCTCATCTTATACTCGGATAGAAACAAGCTCAGAGCCCGCTGGCTACATTTTATCTCTCTCACACAAGAGCCATCCTCTAATAAGATATGCTGTGTCCAGTCATGTAAAATGCATAGTGAGTGCACTATAATACTTTCTGCTGTCCTGCACTGCCGAGTCAGCCTTAAGGGCTTTGAACCCTGAATGAAGACTGACTGAATTAATACTGAAGTCTGAAAGCCAAATGCATCCAAGAAGCATATGTATATGAACTCTGTTTTTATGGCTGCAGATGAAGAGGTGGGAGGTTCTTAAACCATATGCAGCCACTGAGGAGTTCTATGATATCTAAGCACCAATAACTTCTGATTTGTTTACAGGTTTTCCTCACTTTCCATTAGTGAGATGAAGAGTGTATTTTTCAAACTAGACATATAATAATATATATTAATAAAAATAATAATATAATAATAATATATATATAAATATATATATATATAATTATTGTGATAAACAGCGAAAGACCACGCAACAAGGGCACCTGTTGCAATCCCCAAAGGGTGGATTTATTTACAAAGTGATGAGTGAAAAGACTTTGGTGATGTTGACGGTGTGGTGAGATGGTGAGTGTGGCGTGTTATTCTTTCTCCTTCCTGTGAGTGGTGATCCGCGAGGCGGTGCTTCCATAAGCTCTGTTGGGTTAAAGAGAGACAAGGTATGAGATACAACGTCCAGCAGTATGGAGATGGGTCTTACTCTACTCGTGGATTCCTCCTCTTTTATCCTGGGGTTGGCCGTGACCGATTGGCCCAGGGTGACGAGGTCCAGGTGTTGTGAATGATTTGCCAGGGCGACGCTGATTTCCTACGGGGTTTCTCGTCACATTATATAATAATAAAAAATATATTAAAATTGTATACTGTAAAAAAAAAAAAATATATATATGTCTAGTTAAATATATAGTCTCATCACCATCATCATCAAATCATCATCATTACCTTTAAAAAAATTAAAATCTCTTTTCACAGACAACTTTGCACAAAATTAAAATAAATAAAAATAATTACCAAATTACCAGTGTAGGCTGAAGTCCTGCTAATTATGCTTATACTTATTAATAAATGTTACTTTTTCACTAAATGTTCCCAACAATTACACAATATATACAGTGTGTATATATATATATATAT
>JAUMHQ010000075.1:8858869-8869658 GCA_032361165.1 Enteromius paludinosus | reverse complement strand
TTATTAATAAATTTTACTTTTTCACTAAATGTTCACAAGAATTACACAATATATACAGTGTGTATATATATATATATATATATATATATATATATATATATATATCTACTATATAAGTTTGCTATGAGAATTATTTCTGTCACAGTATTTCAGTTTCTGAACATTTATTTTAACAATTCAATAATTATGCAACTTAATTTTCAAAGATTAAGTTTTCTTTCTTTCGTACTTTCTTTTTTCTTTTTTGTGTGGAAAGTATTTTTTATAGATAATCCACTTGGCTCCAAAATCCTATTCAGTTAGAATGGGCATGAAGCCTAACAGTAGTGCAGAAATTACACTCTTCACCTTTAAAGAAGGTCAGAGAAAATACTGCATTATTATTCTATGATGAAAACTCGAAGAAGGAATGGAGTCTGAAACTTCACCCTAGATCACAGCCTCTCCACTAGATGCCTCTTTGGCCCTCATGTTAGCCCTCGTGGACAGGAAAAACCTCATGACCTTCCTTGTCTTGCATGTCATAAATATCCATCTGAAATATGAGTCATTGAATTGTTCATAACCAATGAAGGCCATAAAAACACAACTGAAATATTCAACACTGAAGTAGGACTTACTGAAAAAGTGACAGTGTGTTCTTCCTGAAATTTGAACATTTCTCTGCACCTAAACCTTCACACCTTAACATCTGTAAAAGCAGTAATACAAGATGTGTTTTAATTATGTTTCTTTGTAGATTGAAGTGTTCGAATATCAGTAAATTACTGTAAGCACACGTGACATCTTTTGTTATGAGGCAAAAGAAGCCCATTTCCTTCTTCTCAGTGCCTCTGTTTTAGGTGCCAATTTCATACAGAGGGTCTTGGTTTGTGACATTTACAAATCTATTCCAAAAAGGTCACCTTCTTATTAGAGCCTTTTATTAACACTGGAGAAGAATGGCACAGGAAATGTCACACCTTTTATCTATAATTTTATCTATTATTCAAAGCTGCTTTTTGCTTCTGGCACTCAAGGCTTGTGTAGATGAGTGTGTGTAGGTGTGTATGTGTGTGTGTGCGTGCGTGTGTGTGTAGGTGTGTATGTGTGTATGTGCGTGCGTGTGTGTGTGTGTGTGTGTTGGGGGGGGGTTTAGCTGTTCTTCAAGGAAATTTTGCCCCCAGTGAGCTAAATCTGATAAAAGCTTCTCTTAAAAGCTTCATTATTTGGGAAAAAAACATACCCTAAATAAGTTTTTAATAAAAATCTAAAAAATGGCAAACTATGAGTGTGAGATCTAGGAGGACACAGAAAGTAGCATTAGGCTATTTCAAATAATTCACATCTACAAAGAGCTCTGAAATACAAATTTTGGTGTTTTCTGGTGTTTACTAATATTATATATTATTATAGATTTTTGTAACCTCACAATTCTATTTATTGAGATTCCATTTGGCTCCAAAATCCTATTCAGTTAGAATGGTCATGAAGAAATTACACTCTTCAACTTTTAACTTATTTTTCTTGCAAAATGTTGACGTTTTCTTCCCCAGAAATCTTAGTACAATTTGTACTTTTTTTTTTTTTTTTAATGTCTTGCTATTCTTTTTTTCCTTAGAATTGTGAGATTCCATCTTTCCAATTACAGTTTACATCTCACAAACTTTTTTTCTTGGAATTTTAAGCTTATATCTCACAATTCAGTTTTATTTATTATATTAGTTTACATCTTACAATTCATTTTTTCCCCCACAAAAGCAAATGAATGAATAAATAAATTAATTAATTAAAAGAATAAATAAATGATAAATAAATATTAAATTTGAATGCATTCC
The DNA here is from genome assembly GCA_032361165.1 of Enteromius paludinosus. Classification (NCBI taxonomy): domain Eukaryota; kingdom Metazoa; phylum Chordata; class Actinopteri; order Cypriniformes; family Cyprinidae; genus Enteromius; species Enteromius paludinosus. Next base: position 8,867,841 of record JAUMHQ010000075.1, on the reverse strand, counting down.
ACATGCACAAAAAAAGGTGTTATATGTATATGGCCCAACTTTGGATAATTTTTTCCCCTCTATAACCATTTAAACATAGCATACTTGTAATATTATGAAATAATTGAAACTTAAATCTATATATAATTTTTTCTACTTTTGTTCAGTAGAGTTGGTCCTCTAATCAGAAACATGTAATTCATGTTAATTATAATAAACATTAGATTATAAATCAACAGAAGTCAATAGAAAGTCACCACCATGATAGTAAAAAATAAAAAATACAGGCAAATAGATTTGTCTTTTTAGTCTATATGTGCTTTATGTCATGGTTTAATAATATTTTCAAAGAGCAATTAAAGCGCATTGCCGATTGTGTTATCTAGACTTGTATAAGTGTTGACACATCCTGTAATGTCCCTAATTGCTTGCTGTCTCTGTCATTGGGTGTTGGGGAATGTGTTGGGAGGGTGTTAGCAGTTTTAAGCAAAGCTCTCCACCACTGTGTCTCAACATGCAGCTTTCCCATTAACATTTCATCTGCATGCATTAAGCAATCAGTTACAGGTCCCCTGCCATGACTGTCAGCCTCATTACGTCGAAATCTTCCCAAGGAGTTCTTCATCCCTGCTCCCAAGAGAGCCCCCGACATCGGAGCAGTAATAATGATTAAACTGCCATCAAATGCCTGGCTGGACTCTCAAGCTCTACACCAGTAAAGCTCACCGAGTGTTCAGCGCTGAGCACTTTTTAGGTGTACTCATGGAAACAAGAAGAGAGAGAGAGTGAAGAAAGATGAATTTAATTTATGTTTCTGTAATAAATGGGTATTTCACGGTTCAAGGGAGGGCTGCTAATGCTGGGACGGGGTCTACTTGAAGAGTGACATTATTTTAATTGGAGAAAAAAAATCCTCTCCAGGACGCATTGGAGTGTGTGCTGTCAGACAGAAAGTGATACAAATAAGGGGGTGAGCAAAAAAAAGGGTGCTTGGGCTCAGTAATGAATGCTTTATGCAGAAGAACTAATGTTCAGGTTTGGAGGGATAATCCTGACAGCAATGAATTTTTCTTTTTAGAAAGAAATTTTCCCCTGAAAACAAATGCTATCAATAAACAACTTTCGGGTCGTTCTTAAAGAATGTTTTTTGACTTGAAAAAGTTTGACTACAGTAGTTCAGCTCACATTTATTAAGTTGATTTTTATGTATATTTTATTATTTTACAAATTAAGCAAGGAAGACCAGGAAATTCACACTCTGTAGGAAATGCAACACACTGATGCATCATCATACACAGTATACACAATGTATGGGAAAGTCACACACACATGTTGGTTTATGGAGACTCTCTATAGGCATAATGGTTATATACTGTACAATCTGCATGTGTTTTACTGCCCTAAACCAACCCTACACCTAAACCTACCCTTTATAGAAAGCATTTTTAGATTTTCAGAAAAACACCATTTTAGCCTTTTGAATTATGGGGACATTGGCAGTGTCCCCATTAACTACCTTCAAATTGTAATACCTCTGTCAAATATATGTCATTATACAAATAAGTGTCCCCATAAACTACAAATACCAACACACGCACACACACAGACATATGGGTTATATCTGGAATGTGACCAAATTTTTACTTAGAATTTACTTTTTTCCAATTACATATTATTAATTTACTAAATATCACATCATTAAGTAAGGCTATCAAACCTCCAAAAAATATAAGACCTTTTATAATTTATTACTTTTATTATTACACAAAATAAAACAAGCATCTTCCTACTGCTCATGTGTCACTCGTAGCAACTTAATGAAAACAAATGCAACATTTATCATAATTTTCACATCTGACTGAAGCTAAAAACAAAGACAAATTTTGTGCCTAAGGTCTATGAATTTTTATTTTTAAATGTAAAAATTTTATTGTTGTAGTCCTTAATATGTCAGATTGTAATCGGCAAGTAATGCTTTCATTCTTAATTACCTTCCCTTTTTTTTCTTTTTTATATTAATGTGACTAGGTGTCAACTCATCTGCATGGCTAACATTGTCTTTCTGCTGCAAATGTGGGTGCAATTTCTGATGATGCTTGTCAAAGTTGGACATATTATTTATAAAAATATTTTGTCATGATTGACAACATACAGTCATGATTTTGGTAGATATATACTAAAACCATAACTATTTAAATATTTTTCATACAAAATGGCCACTGCTCCTCATGTAGAGGGAGAGAAGACGATACATGGCATCAATAAAGTACATAATACTTATGGAAAAAAATAATAATACTGAAAAAGTATCAACAGTGTTGAGTTGTTAAGCTTGACAGTACCCTCCCTGACTATAATTTGCCTCAAAAATATCAATAATGTCATATGAGCGGAGTATAAATTATTACTGGTGTAGAATGGTTAGTGTGACAGGGTTGACTTCAGGCTAAGGGACTGTTTTTTATTAAATATCTTCTTTTCTTTCTTTTTTTTTTTTCAGAAAAACATTTTTCAAGAAAGAAGCACAAATACATGCTTACATTACTGCCAAGAAATCACAGACAGTCAGACACTATGCACATTATGCAATTTTGAACAAACTCAGTGAAGTGCATCAGGGACATTAATATGATAATAGATAAAATACATAATAGGTTCCAGTTATTTTATGGAAAATTTAGAGTCAGCATGGATGTAATCTTATGGATTTGTTGGTGGTGATTGGGGGATTGTTGAGTTTAATTTAAAAATCAAAAACATTAGAGCTTTTATGTTTGTGCCTCTTTGTACAGTAAATGTAGTGTACCTTTGACCTCTTCTGTCAAACCAAGAGCCGAGAGATGCAATATACAGAATGAGATATGGAGGAAAGAACATAATCATTGTCATTTTTCCAATAGTATGACAGCATTATCTCTTGCAGACAAACCCTCGGTGTAATCCAGTTTATCCAGCACAGCAGTAAAATTGGAATTGTTTTCCAGCCGTGGACATGGACATCAGCAGGCTAGAGTGATTGTTTGTGTAAGATTTTGAGTAACCCCTTTTTATGATTGCCTGTGGGCTGACACTGGTGAGGTCCAGATCCAGGCACCTGTCAAAGCATGTCTCAATACGGCTGTTTGGAGGAAGTGACCTGCCAAAAAAATAAGATGATGAAACTACCCTAAAAATACATTATGAATATCCCTGTTGTTACATCTATGAATGTTCTATTGTCATTTCCCCATGTGCTCTTTGCTTTTCCCCTGTGACCTAGTTTCAGTTAATCAGTTATTTATGTCAGGTGTGTTTCGTTAATTATCAGTGATTGTCTCCCCTTTATAAGTTGCCTTCTGTTATTTATTCCTCATCCGTCATTGTCAATGTAACGTGTGTGTTTATCTGATCCTTCATGTTCTACTTTGTGGAGATTAAATTATGTTAAATTGCAACAATAACTCTCTCCGTGCTTTGCCTTTGCACAACTGTGATACCTGTTGTCATCATTATTGCATGGAGACAGCTTAATATATAAATCCGTAAACTGGTAATTCAAATTTCCTGAAAGTCTGACCATTAATAAATTACATTGGTTTGGGGTCAAATCAATTAATCATTATAATTCCTAAAAAAAAATTAAATAATTAAAATAATTTTATTTGAATAAAATATTTTTTTTTTCTTTTATATATAAATATATATATATATTAGGGCTGTCAAATGATTTAAATTTTTAATCAAATTAATCAGGATTTTCAGTAACGCGTAACGTGGCCTTAGAGTAGTGGCCTGTTCCATAGGTGTTCCCATATGTAACGTTGAAGTGATTCGACTGAAAGGGTAATGTGAATACGTGTTACACTTTCACCTGCCACGACTCTTGGGTCGCGCTAACGCCGGCTCGGCTCTTCAGCGAAAACCTGCATGTGCATTCCGCTCGTTCCCTCTTATAGTCACGCAGTGATGAGGTGCACCTGAGCGCAATCAAATGCACGCCAATATTCATTGGCCTTTTGTATAAAGCTCAAAGGCAATTGGTCTCTCTGGCGAGTTCCCATATGTACCATATCTCCATTTCCTCCTTCAGGGAACGTGTGTTACGTTTGTAACCTAGACGTTTTGCCAGGTCTTTCAAAATCTAAAAAAAAAAATGCTTTGATGTTGGTATTTTCAAAAGGGCGTGACATTTTTAAGAATAAACTGCAGACCCTTGACAGTGTTGAGAATAATAAAGTCTTGTTTTGATGGCTTAGATACATCTCAGAAGCGGACCACACAACACTGGGAATTTAGAAGAAGAGCTGCTTCCCTGCACAACATGTCAATCTGTATGACCGGAGGACAGGAATCCTCCCTGGGCACTCAGAGGAGGGTGAAACGAGTGGTGCTTAGGATTCATTAGCCACAGCTTCAGCAGTAATCACACCAGAATTCTGTCAATTACGCTCATCGTCCAGACCCAGTGTCATCGGCCCATCACAAGGGCTATTTTCAGCTCTGGGGTTCACAGTAAGGAGGACATGTCTCTCTCTGTCTCTCTGTAGTCTAGCTATTTCTGTGCCACAGCTTAGGTAGCCAATCTCAGATTCACAAATAAGTCATTTGGTTGCTTGATTCTTCAGTAAACAGTACAAAGTGCAACATTGTCTCAGTCAATGGAGTTTTTGGTGGGACTTGTTTAATAAATGGCAGACAGAAGGAGTTTTCAGACACCCCTATTTTCATCAGTATAGGTTCAGGATGGTGCTACAAGCTCGAAAATAGTACAAGGTATTTATACAAGTACTCTCTATTCCATTTATTACAAGATTTGCATCCATGTGTTTTCCTTGCTCCACTATGTATCTGATAATTCACTCATGAAACAGAATGATAATTTACCGGATTGTAATTCATTAAATTTTTAGCATTGTATATGCATGTTAAAACCCAATGCTGTTACAACATCTATCTGGTTAGTTTCATCGTATATTCAAAATAAATAAATGAAAAGATTGAGAATATAGGCTGGTTTAATAGGTCTGACTGTTTGATAAAAACGTGTCAAGTAAACCACATAAACAGTCACTGATAAGTCTGCAGTTTCGCAAATAAGAATGAAATTTTATAAGCACTGCTTCATTTATTGGCCCACTTCTGAATTTAATAAGACCCATTTAAGTCTTGCATTAAGTGCTAACATTCAGCAGCAAGACAATGCACATTATTTTTTAATACCAGGGGCCAATCATCCAATCACCACCGTTGCTCCTATGAAGTTCAAAGCTACTCTGACATCAGCTGAAGAATAAAGAGAGAAAAGATGTCCATGCAGATAATACAGTCAACAGAAAGCGTTAATGTTTTCTGACACCTCCCACTTCTGATCCGCAGCTGTCAATCTGGAGCCCATCGCTCTTTTATCCTATATCTGCTGATGTGTGTTTGATGTTTTTGCGTAAAAGAGTGGGTGTGTTCCTCCATCTTTATTGTAGCGGAAAACATAGCTCTTTGTACATCAAACTGTTCCACTGTTAGCCCACACTCCGCTGACACCGAAAAGCACACAGGAGGAGATGAGAGGAAGAGAAGGAGGAGAGGAGGAAAAACAGGGCCATCAGAACAGATGTGAGGAGCGAGACTGGAGAAGCACCTGAGGGAGGGTGCACATCATTAGAACAATTTACAGTCAGCTTCTCATTTCAAAGGGGCCACTCAAATAAGCGATGTGCTAAAGCCAGATATACACTTCACTGCTGCAAGTAAATATATAAATAAAACAATATTTAACTAAAATTCCAAGTAAATAAAATGTATAAAATGAGTATGAGTGAAACAGCTACGCACACAAATCTAAATCAGTATATATTAGAATTTAAAAACATGCATATGAAATATTCCGGTATTAAAAATGTATCTGTTAGAACTTAAAAATGTAAAGTTAACCTGCATGATATTAATAATGCACAAATGTCACAGAAAGCTATCTACAATTTAGAGTTAACAAATTCAGAAATCAAACATTAGCTTCTTAATGTTTTGGGCCTTAAATAAATGTTAAACATGATCATTTATTGAATATTTTTGTAAAAATTGCATTTAATTTTATATATGAAGAGTATAACAGATAACTCTTCTTAAATAATAATTAAAAAAAAAAAAAAAAAAAAAAAATATATATATATATATATATATCGTATATATAATTGACTGTCCTAAATTCACAGTTGTTTATATAGCACTTTACACAATAAATAGTGATTGTTTCAATGCAGCTTCAATTTAATAAACAGAAAAATAACAGTTTTAATGTTTGAAAATGTTTTATTTCAATTTTAGCTGTAAACCAGCTTTACAGAAAGCATCTATGACTTAGTGATTCATTTAAATGTTTTTTCAGTTTAGTTCAAATTTTGTTCTCAGCTTACCTTAGTTAAATTAATAATATTACTGAATATTACTTATTTTAAAACAACATTCCATTTTAGCAGATGTCAATCTGTAATGATCAGGCTGCATGTGCCATCTCAGGTCTTTGGATGGCACTCAAGCTCTCCATGAACTCTGTGTGTTTTGTGTCTGTTTTCATTCCTGGACTCATTTCAATGAACTCATGTCTCCGCCCTTCCTTCATGTTGTCACGGTTTCTAATTCATGTCGCCACCCACTCATTCGTTGTCATGGTTGTTCACTCTACTCTCCACCCAGTCGTCTAATCATTCTGTGTATTTATATCCTCTCTTGTGTCTGTGAAGTCGCGATTCATTGTTTGTTGTAACACAGTGTTTTGTAGAGTGTTCTGAGTTTTCCCCGTGTCCCTAGTTTCCTTTTGGATTTTCTGGTATCAACCCCGCTTGCCTTGGACTATCGCTCTCGTCTTGCCCCCTGGATTCTGTCTGCTCCTCGCTTGACTCACGCACGGACTCTGACCACTCTTTTGCTCTGCCTCTGATATCGTTGTTCACCAGTGATGACCCTGATTGTCTGTTTCTGCTCCGTGTTCTAAATAAACAGCTTGCACATAAATAAGAATGCCTACTCTACTCCACTCTCGTGACACAATCAACTGTCATCTCATCAACCGACACTATATTTTTCCCTCACCGAACAACCCATTTCACTCAAGAATATCAGATAAAATGAGCTTCACGCTGACGTTACAAAAAAAAAGTCTCAACCATGTTTGTGCGGAATATAATCAATGACCTGAACCACTGAAAGCCACAATATTTTGAAAAACATCTAGTCATACTTATGCCATCACTCTTCCATGATCTATCACACAAGGTAGCAGATTAATATAAGACAGTCTCCCTCTTCTCATCACTCCTGTAACACATCAGTCAAAGCACCTGTGTGAATGACCCACCAAGCAAAAGCTATTAAAACAGGACACCCTCCTTCTCAAAGCCACAGGCTGGGAATTTCAGTTATGATGGGGTCCTGACACTTAAAGAGAGAAGGGGATTTGACTCTAGGCTTTGTCCCACCTAATCCCAGATTAATTGCACTCTAAGGCTGTGAGACGTTTTGATGAATACATGTATCATATCTATGGCAGCTTGGTTTCGTCTCCCTCGTGTGTGCATTTTTTTTTCTTATGGAATACATCATAGCTTCTCATTGAAACAGCTTTGCTGAAATCATGCCGATGGGATTGAAGTATTTCTGAAAAGGCTTTGGTCTGTTGTTTGGACTGTGCTCTTTCTTTGCCTTTCAGGGCTATTGTGATTGGAAGGTGTTGAAGGGAGATAGGGGTTCACTGACTGACAGAAGCAGGGTCCCGAAGACTGGCCATGTGGATGCACGTCAAACCCAGATGGAATTGAGCGGCGCCGCTCTCTTTCAGTCATACATCATACAGCTCCATTAAAAGTCTATTTCTCTCAGCACAGAACAAACATGTCACTGGTCTTCACAGTACACAAGAAAGCCCTCCAAAAAAGAGTCTGTGAATGATCTTGCAGTCTCAACTAGAAACATATTCTTAAGTCTTGAATGTGAATAAAATTTCAAAATGCATTGATATGCAACATTTAGTCTTTGGTCTTATACTGAAAAAACCCCAAAACAAAACAAAAAAAAGAACAATTGGTGTACAAGCTATTTTTACATAGAAAATTGTACATTTCACAAAGAAATTACAAGCTACACCTTAAAAGTGTGAAATTTTGACATAGAAAGACTGAAATACCATTTTCAGTGTTTAGTTGATCCTGATAAGTGCTTGTTGTCACAGTTGTCAGACAACTCTTCTTCTGAAGAGGTCTCCCATCTATCCTGTATAATTCAACCAATCCGATGGCGACTTTAAATATCCTGTGTTCCATATGCATCAGACGTTGACCAACGTTCTGTGGGTGTGACATCTGAGGCTGGGACTCATTGTATTCAAATTATTATTAAAATGTATAAAAATTTTCTCAGACTTCTCAACCTTGTTGCTCAAAATCCTTACTGTTAGTTAATATCCTCAGACTGAATAGCCAAGTGGCATTTTTGAATGATGAGTAACGAAACAGGACGGCACTTTTCACTGTTTTTTATCATTCTCCTTTTATGGGTTTTCTTTTCGCTGATCCTTTCTAGTTTCAATTTTTCACTGTACTATCAGTTCGCAAATGTGATTTGTATCTTTTGCAAAAATCAGTTTTGTCCACAAGGCTGGTCCACAAGTTGGTGCCAGCACTGGCCTATAGGGGTGAAAAGAAGAAAGAGAACAATAACACAACAAACCTATGTGAGGGGGCAGATACTTACTAGTTTTTTTAGATTTTTATTCACCATGACATGTAGAGAAATATCAATCAATCACTTTTTATTTATTTTGTAGCAAAGCACTGAACTTTATCAAATAGGAGAACAGAGAGATGGTAATGTATAATGACGAGATTAAACTATTTATCAAATGCAGAGACGGTCTCTGTAGGCAAGACGACGTTAATCACTAGAAATCAGGGGCCTATTTCAGAAAGGAGGTTCAAACAACTCGGAGTTTGAACTTGAACTCTGAGTTGCCCAACCCAGAGATT
>JAUMHQ010000075.1:8845494-8858769 GCA_032361165.1 Enteromius paludinosus | reverse complement strand
GGAAAACCCAGAGTTTCCCTTATCTCAGGGTTAACCAACTCCGAGTTTTCACTTAACCTCCTTTGAGAAATAGGCCCCAGGTGTCCCCAACTAAGCAAGCCAGAGGTGACAGCGACAAGGATCCAAAACCCCATCCAAAACCCAAATGGTGTAGACACTAGGGATGTGCATCTTCATAACTGAGGCCGATGCAATACGCATCTCAGTGCATAGCCAACGATACGATACATGAAAAATACATGAAGCAGCTAGTGATGCGATACGATACACCCCTGTTAGGATGCAGTGCATCTTAACAGGACGTGATAGTTTGCACGTGAGAGTTTCTCACGTGTACTTCGTTTGGGCATAGCCAATCCTCCACAGCTCCAACCCTGATGAAACTCACCTACCTGTGTTTTCTAATGATCCTGAAGACGCTGATTAGCATGCTCAGGTGTGTTTGATTAGGAATAGATCCAAACTCTGCAGTGCATCGGACCTCGAGGGTAAGATTTGAGGAACCCTGCACTAAACCAAACCTTTACTAAAAAAAACAATCATTCATTGAAGAACAACTATTTGTGGCCAAAATCCTCTTAAAATGACTTTGTTACCCATCTTTACAGTTAGCAACAAAACAAACAAAAAAACACATACAGTATGATTGAGTATATTTCAGAATTTAACAAGCATTATTACTACAAGAATTCCCAATTCTTTATTTGTGTAGTACAGAACTTATTGCCATATCCCTGAGTGTGCAAAAGATGTGCATGTTTTGATAATAACAAAGTTTCGGGAGGAGCGCTGGCCGAATTAATCGCAGCTACATTGCATCATCTAATCAATCACCTTTGTTACGGTCACCCAGTCACATCCTTCTTACCTCCTATAAATAAACGCGTTTTCCTCTGATCCGCATCTCACTTTTGTGCAAACCCTCCCCCTCCCCATTCACCTCCTTTCAGCTCCATCCACTCCTCCAGGGGGGCAACTGGAGATTGAGTCGGGTGCCGAACCCTTGCCCTCGCTAGGGCTCAGACCACTAGGGTTCGGAGCCTGCCGTTCTCCCGGCTCGCTTCCCGGACAGCACGCCAAATTTGTTTTTCATTATTCATCTATTAATGAGAAAACTGGAACTCGTGAAATACTGTTAAGAGATCAAGTCTAGAAAAATATGTTCAGATTCTCCTGCATCCTTGTGGAGCATCCAGTCAAGTAAAATAGAAATAAATAGAAATGATAAGAATACTAGCCTATTTAATTAAAAAGATTGGGAATACATGAATTTCTGTTGAAATCCTGCTCATGCTGAAATAGAAGACAATTCAGCAAACCAACTAGTAAAAAAAAGCACACAAAAAAGAAAAGAGTATATATTTAAAAATCCCACTTTGCAGGAATGAAGGGAAATCAATAATTAAAGCTGCTATCTAGAAATCATAATAGGATAATCTAAAAATGTTCAGAATTCCGTTAAAATGATGAAATTCTGAAGTTACATATACTAGAATTAGACACAGGATTAAATAATACATTATTTCTCATGAAAAGAATATTAACAGATAAATGAGAACATGTATTAATGAAATGCAATAATAAAAAAAAAATTCAGAATAAGAAAAACTTAAGTTAAGCAATATCTAAAACAGAAGCAAAGCAGATTTATATTGCCTGTAATGGGGTCTACCCAGACTCATATGGAATGTGCAGAGGCCATCAGAAAATTTGCTTACAAAACCTTGGCGGATGGAGTTGTTTTTTGACGAGAATATTATGAAAATGAAGCTGTGTGTACTGGGGAGACTGTGTCTGTGCCAGTAATCATGTTTCACTCTTCTTTCAATTCAGCACTGGAACTGGGGGAAATGGCAGAACTAAATGGATTTGCAAAGACCTTGATAATCAGAAGGCCGTGTTAATGTTTGGCATGGATTTGCACATGGACAAAGTCCCCTTTGTTCTAATGTGAACCAATAGAAGAGGCCGCAGAGAGCTCAATGCTTGCGAAAAAATGATAGAGACGTTTGGCTGTCACAGAAACATCCATTTAAGTACCTAAAACTCACCTTATAAACTACATCAAGGCAGACACTAACAAAAAGGGTTACAAAGCCCATTAAATTCCCTTATCAGTATCTTATTCTCCTGTGTGGCTATTAAATTGCCAAATTGCCTCTTTTGATTAAAAAAAATCAAAATTCTTAGCATTCTAATTAATATTAATCCATCGCAAGCTTATCCTGGCAATTAATGCTCTATTTCTTCAGGAACATACAAAGCAAAAAAAAGCCTATCCCTTGAGTATCGTACCATACAATAGCAATGAACAATTCTTTCCTTACACAGTGAAACTGTGATGATGTGCTAAACAAAAGGGTTGAGAGAGGCATCATGGGTATGAAGAGATTTATTGCAATGCTTATCTTAACTTAATAAAAATGTAAACGATAGCACAAACAAGCCTCCGAATGCTAATGCGCTTATTGTTTGGTGTGAAACAGACTTTTATATTTGAGGCAGGGACCATTTGTCTTAAAAATTATTCCGAAAAATGAAATTAGCACCAATGAATGTACTGGTGCTCTAACCCCATTTTGGTAAGAGAATAAATGTCTAGGCTCGCTCCAATTATACTTGCAAATATAATAAGATAATTGTGGTCTAGTTATTGTACATTTGTCATATATCTGCTTATGTGTAATTTACATGAATTGAGTCTATGCAAATGGAGGCGGTAATGACTTCGGAGACATTGTTATGCCATAATGTTCATTTTAGAAACCTATTTAGCAATCAAGTGGCCACAACGCACTTTACATATCTGGTGTTAGGAAAAGTCTACTCAACATCGTTTGGCAACCTATTCCACTTTCCATGCATTAGACTGCATTCATCAGTGTCACGATCAATTTGCATACAATTTATTTTCCCACGCCCAGTCAAGCACTGTCGCAATACAAAGGATGCACAGGCACAGGAAACCTATGCAACGCTTTCATTCTCATTTCAGAGGGCTAATTCAAGACCTCTAAATTGCTTTGCATGTGTGCTGTGGGACAAAAGAGGCTGCCAATGTATAACATTAGTCATCTGGCAAGGCATCGGATCTGGTTTTCTATCTAAATGCTGTCGAGGGAGTTTTCAGCATATGCTAAATGTTTATGAAGGAATAGTAATTCAAAATGAAACTGTGCTGAAAATATACTCACCCTCAGGCTGTCCAATTGTTTTTTTAATTGGAACATAGTTTTTTGGATTATATCACTGGCTCACCAATGGTACCTCTGCAGCAAATGGGTGCCGTTAGAATAGGTGTCTATATAGCTGATAAAAACCCACAACAACCAATCGATTAATGTCTTGTGAAGCAAGAATCTGCATGTTTTTAAGAAACAAATTCATCCAACCAGTAATCTATAAAAATGCATCCTCCAGGATGTGTTCTCACAGTAAAATCCAGTTGTATTCACGGTACTTGATCTGTGCATGTATTTCTCCTGATTCAGACAACTTTTTCAATGAATACAACAATATTATGGATAGAGGAATCATATTTTGGCTCTAAAGTAATAGTTTGAAGTCATCTTGATAAAGCTTGAGGGTTACTTACATTACTTTTGCAAAGTCTTTATTGTGATTATTGTGAAGTCTTGTTCTGACGGCACCCATGATGAAAAACTAAGGCTTAGGGTGAGTAAATGTTTAATTTTTGGGTGAATTATTCCTTAATTGCTGCTGTCTTCAGATTCGGATTAAACAGTCCTTCATTCATTTTGTGTTTTGCATTTAAATACGGTCATTAAGTTACACCAACAGTGTTTTTCCTTTTCTTCCTTCTGGTTTTTTTTTTTTTTTTTGGCTGCCATTTATTTTTTTATTTCATACTGTTTTCATTATATCAATGGAAATGTATGTTTAATGCATGCATTTGCATTTGTGTGCGAGTTACACACACATGATCTCCATAATCATTCATTTACAACCTGAGATTTATTTCTTTTCTCGCCTCTCTCAGCCACTGTTTATTTATTCATTCATTATTTATTTATTTTGCTTCTGTGTGGGCGTGTGTGCGTGTGTGTGTGTGTGTGTGTGTGTGTGTGGGGGGGGATTTGTGTACACTTGTGCATATTACAGAGGCACTACACAGGCGGCAGTGTTTTTTGAGAGCTGATAAATATGTTGGTACTTTCTTCAGAAGCATGCAGTGACTTACACTTGCAAACAACAGACCATAAATCTGATGAGAGGGCTTACTGCACTATCAACACTTATGTTAACGATTATGAATCGAGCACTCAGCCTAAACTTCATCTGATATGAAGTGATGTGATATGATAATCAACTTGAAAAGGAAAGAATGGAATCCGAAAGAGTGATTTCTTCTCATTATATAGTATATCTATATCAGTGCATCACATTTCAAGCCTCATTAACTGTGAAGGCAAAAAATACTCTGTTATACAAGGGCATAATGAAATGTTCTAGATTGAGGACAAACTTTATGGTGGCTATGGCTATGGTGGGTATGGTGCTATGGTCCTAATTTGTCTATAGCTTTAAATAAATAATAACAAGATTTGTGAAATGTAGCCACTCATGGAAAAATTGAATAACCACCCATTGGATTACAATTAATAGGCTATTCAATTATATAAAATAATATAACTACTACAAAATGCTATCCTGAGCTTTCAATCTCTCAAACAGAAACAACACATGTCACAAATCTAAATCCAGAAATCCAGACATATAAGATTATAAATGAACCCTTGTGTGGCTAATTCTCACATACTTTTTATGTCCTGTACATATTTTATATATTTTACATGATAGTGATGTCACCCCGTGAATTGGTTAAGCCGGTTTTGTTACTCACCCCGTGTGATACACTCCCCCACAGGTGAGTTTTTTGCAGTGGATTCCTTGAAAGTGCAAGTGATGCTCTGGTCCCAAACTCTCTCCTCCCGGTGTGGTCTGCTCCCTCTCGCTCGCTCTCTTTCGGCGCATGCGCACACGGGCAGCGCTGCCCGACTTAAAAACAGCTGGGCTCTTACGTGCGTTCACACAGAGAAACGTGGGACTGCAAAGCAAAGGGGACACGGCAACGGATTTAGATAAGGATTATCGCTGTTATAGTGGTTTCACAGCTATGCAAAATAAGAAAATGCAAGCGGATTAGTGACACACATCAAGTGGAGCAAAATAGCAAAACAGAGTGAGAAAGCGAGATGCGACTCGCCTCAGAGATGAAAGAGATGCTCATGTTCATGAAGAGACATTCAACCCAAGGAAATCTCAAGCTCTGAAATACATTTAATATGCTACAAGATTGTTATTCTTCGCTGCCGACGGGTAGTGGCGAAAGGTAAGATAATTTCTTATGATCTAACTAATTGGAAATGCATAAAAAGCTTTTCCCCTGACTGAAGTGTTTTTTTAGTATGTAGTCTAGTATTGTAAAGTTTACGTGAATTCTATAATGCGTCACTTTTATACACCTATATATCAGTTCGAGTCGTGAAGAGTTTTGTCAAAAAAATAGCCTAATGCAAACAAGTGTTGATGAGTGATGTCCAAGTGACTGAACCTGCTTTTAGGATGTTCCTTTGTGTTTAAAACATGAACGGTTTGCCTAGGTACAGTACATGTAGACTGTGCTGGTTTATAGTCTAAAAAGTGCAAATAATGTTTTACAATCAAAGAAATACTGTTTTATCGTAGCTGGTTAAAAACCAAGCCCTCAGAAGTGATCAGAGTTAATATAGAGCCAGTAAGGATCCTCTATAAATTATAATTTAATTATTATTTCATTGTTAAGATCCATTATGGATTACAGAAAGCAATCATGTTTGTTACTAATTGTTTTTTTTTCAAAAGACAAAATCAAGCTTTTTATATAGGGGTCTATTTCAGAATCAGAAAAAGTGCATTCTTGGATCTGTAAACCTTTTTTTTTTTTTTTTTTTAAACAATATGCATCATTTTATTATACAACACTGATTGCCTTGTGTTTGTCTTCATGATATGACGAAACAGAACTCTTCTATACCATGTCTTTTTTGAAGTTGATATAAATACGGTGTGCACTGTAATGGGATTTGTCCATAAGAGCTGCAGTTATCAGATGAACTGCACTAACGTGTCTTTTGAGTGCGGCCAGATGCTATAGATTTCATTAGGGTTTTCCTACCTCATCCTTCATCATTATATCGGTTCTTTATGGTCATGAAAAAGGAATATATCCAGACTGCCTGTAAAAGAGTCAGTTTTCAGCTTTCATGTCTCGCAGGGTTAATCAAGATCATTTTGTCATGGTTGACCTTTCAGCAGAATACATTTACTGCCTATGGAGCACACTCCTCATCTCCAGAGAGGTATCTGTGCACAGAGTTGTGTATGAATAGATAATCTTTCATGATTCAACTGTATGCCATAGTGTCCCCTTTATTAGTTTTTATTCCTGTTTAAAAAAAAAAAATGATGGTAGCTTGTGGATGAAAATATCATGCTGTCAAAATAATGGCACACCTTTACATGTTAGACAAAAAAGCGCTCAAAGAATCTTTTCAGCCTATGATAATATTTCTGGCTGCAAGGTCAATTATCTGAACAATATTTACAGCAAGAAGTTTAAGCTAACTGAAGCAGTCAGATAAAGTGATTATTCAGCCTTGAGACAGGTCTCCATTCATACAAATACTTTCCAATATAATGTTATTTTTTATTAGTACAGACCACGCTTTTGCCTTCAGATTCCCATGCACTGACCAGCCACTGGTGACTGCAGTGTTTCTCCAGCCTCGCTAAAACCTATTCTAAATAATGAATGCATCGAGGGTGGTTGATTGTGCCTCTGAAAATCTTTTCTGGCCCTAGCACAGTTTGCCAGGGACAGACTTATTTCCCTTCCGTCTCCCGTGGTTCCACAAGCCTGACGGAAGCGTTTCAAATAGATTAAATGGACTGTTTTTGCCATAGCTGTTAATATTTATTTGCATATTTTGGAAAGTCATTGAACCTTGTTGTAATTTCAGTCTCGGGCGGTCATCTAACTTGAGGGGGTTTAGAAGCCATCATCTGATCGTCATTTGATATATTACCACCTCAACATGTCCTCCAACTAATACGCCCGTATAGGTCGTTTTGTCAATAGCGGTGAAATACGAACCATCAGAGCGTACAGTATACATGGTTGGTGTAGCTCAGTTGCGTTATAAGATAAGAAGGGATCATGCAATCATGAGTTTGAACCCAGAGATGTTTTCACAAAACCCTATAAATCATGATTTTGCACAATTTTTGTAACGGGTAGGTTTAGGAGTGAGTTAGTGTGGCTATTTGTACAATTTAAACCTAGTAAAATATGTTTTAATCACTGTGAGAACAGTAAAAACTTTACACACTGCATTTAAACAAAACACATTGGTAATCACAGCCATACGTCATTTCATGACACTGTCATTATTTTTACGCCCACTAGAGGGCACTTACCTTTAAAACGCAAATATAGGTCGTAATAAGGTACTTGCAGAAACGACATATAGAGTCGTTTTTTGTTGGAGGACAGGCTCTACTACCTCTATGATTGATAAAAGTGTATGTAATGTATAATAATAAGCCCAACTTAGAAAAGATAAGCAGTAATTCAAGTTTAACTGGATTAAGTGTGTTTTTTAAAAAAGGGAAGACTGTGTCATCATTAACAGTACAGTCTTTCATACAGTTTTCTTTTTTCTGCAAAACAGAAAGAATGTATTTTGTGGAATGTTGGCTATAATCAAGAGATCAGTTTTGGAGCCGTTGATTTCTGAAGTATGATACTGTAACAATAAAAAAACACTGACATTTCTCAAAATATCTTCTTTTTTTGCTCCTGCAATCCCTTTAAGGGCTTAAAATTAACTTTAACTTTGGAAAAGGAACTAACAACAGCAGGAGAAAGGATAGTAATAATGCAGCTTGTTAGATTTCATTGTACAGAACCAGACAGCTGAGTCTGCACAGATGAAAGACTTCACAGTCGATTCGTGATGAGAAACCACTACATTTACTTACTGCAGCAGCTGAGAAAAAAAAAGAGAGAGAGAAAGACATTACACTGGAGAAAGAAAGGGCTAAATTTCTTGGGATGCAGTGTCATCCTCTGCAGCTGATGGTGATGACTTCCTGCAAAATACATGGAAATAATACAGCAGTCTTGTCAGTTTGTGTCAGCGAGCGCTAGTGTATATGCATTCGTGTGAGTTGCGGTTTGCCAGGACTTTCTTCAGTCTTCCAGAAGAGGCCACAGAGTGATCACACTCACTTCTGTCTGTGGTCTGTGGGTGTTAAAGCATTCTAGTGTTAGTACTTCGGCTACACAAGCATCCGTTGTAGTTTAGTGGTCAATAAACTGGTGTCCAGGGGCCAGCAGTCGCCATCTTTTCAGTCTGCATTTATTGAGCGAATTTTAGTTATAGTGCCTTGTTTATGGCCCGGCTGTAAATCTGCAAATGTAAATGTGCCTCAAGCAACACAAAGCATAAATATTCAAAGACAGACTATTCCTAACAAAATTTTAATGCATCGTCTAATTCATCTCCTTTCCTCTCTTGCCGCTGTAAGTGTACTGTAAATACTGGACGTGAACCAGGGAAATGGACAACGTTTCAAATGTATCTTCAAAAAAAATAACAGTATATGGACTCCATGTGTGTGTGTCTTTGCAAAAGGCTTTATGAGTTTAAAGGCAAAATTGGACCAAATTAAGAACAAATAAACAGTTCAGTTTATATGGGGCTTTTGGATACTGCAGTGAAATCAATCCCTGCAGTGGATGATCAATAGTTTGAGTAGGCTGTGAATAAGGTGATTGACAATCACCTGCGGTTCAGTTCACAGCTGGAGGTTCCTCTTTTTTTTTCCCACAGGATTTGGTTTAAGCATGACGCATGATTTTTCAATAATTTAAGTTGAGCGTTTAAAATTAGATGGACACATCTTCTCCAAAACGTAGGCAGAATTATTCATTTGATTTGAAATTACTCGGCTAAATAACATGTTGCATTTATTTTCCTTTCCTTTAAACAGATATTATGCAAAATAAGATGCAATTTTGATAAGAGAACTCTTAGTTTTCACGGCTGTTCTTGAAACCTTTGCATCTGCTGACAGGCTGCCAATCAGTGAACGGCAGGAAATGTCTCTTTAAATCTATTTGATATGATTATTCAAGCCTGGAGTGTGATTACTACCAAGAACATATGACAGAATATATAAAGCTTCTACAAACTCATTTGGAGATTTCATTCTCGCAATGGTATGCACTTTAATTAATGTATCTAAATTCCAAATAGCATCTAAATGTAATGAATCATTAATGACAAAATGCTATTTAATATAAGTATGTAAGGTTATACTAATGTAAATGTTAGAAACAGCTCCTCAAGGTAACAATTGCATGTGACCACTTTTTACAGTGCATTAGAATTGAAATCAGCTTAATATAAAATGCCTTCCCTCCCTCATTTCTTGGATTTGGCCTTGAAAATATATATTAAAGGAGGACAGATTGGGGTCACTGCAGGCCAGGGGAACAGCGGGCCACCTGTCATGTGTCCGCCGCCCCACTGTGACACTCTTTAGAAGCAAGATTATGACTGTGGAAACCTTCTTCGCTTAAACATTTCTTACTGAAATGCTTCATTCAGAAATACTAAAGAGGAGCACATAACAGCCAGATGGTCTGAGATGGTGGCAAGATGCTTAGATGAGAGAAAAGAGAGCTTTGCAGGCATCATCTAAGCTCTGGGGTCAGTCCCATCAGCCTCTGAGATGGAAGTGTGACTGCCCTGCTGTAAGTGAGATGATAACACGCTGGGAAAGCAGATGAAGACAAATGAGTGCACCAGTCTGGACCTACAGGACCCACTCGCTGCTGTCCACCGACAGCCATGAAGCCTCAGCGCCATGCTATTACAATTCCAGAGTTATGCTACGAGAGCAACAGGAAAATAAACTAAGAAATAAAACATAAAATTAAGGGCGAATAACATTTGCTTTCAAATGTAATGCCCTTTGAAATGCACCATGGAGTCGTCAGACTTCCCTGAACGGAAAATGGAAATGACCTTGGCTCTGCATTATTATTCATAAATGCATTTGTTTCTGTGTGAATGCAATACCATTTACCAGCAAGCACACAACAGAGCGAAAAAGAAGATAAAGTAAGATTAATTATGTGTCCCACGCATCTCACTGCTATAACATTCATTAACGGACCATCCTTATAATTAATTGAGCCGCCTC
This sequence comes from Enteromius paludinosus, assembly GCA_032361165.1. Taxonomy (NCBI): domain Eukaryota; kingdom Metazoa; phylum Chordata; class Actinopteri; order Cypriniformes; family Cyprinidae; genus Enteromius; species Enteromius paludinosus. The sequence continues at coordinate 8,848,494 of JAUMHQ010000075.1, read as the reverse complement.
CCTTTGGCTCCGTTAATTATAGTTATTTAAAGTGAATAATATTCTTAAAAAAAAAATGCTTAGGACTACTGCCAAATTCTCTGGTTTACCGCTATGACAAGAAACTCATCTCTCATAAATACACTGTGGCCTCACGTCTGGTTCATTTTTCAAAAGTAATTTTCAAATGAATAAATCTATAGTGGAAAAATCCTAGTTGAGTATTCGGGGCAGTGAAGGCATAGCGCCTGTGTGAAATGATTTCATAAAACAGTGAGTAAAAAATAAATAAATAGATCAAATAAATACACAAACTCAAGCATAGCAGCAAATAAATAAATTCAATTAATACTTAACTCTGTTAGGAAAATAGCTAGTTAGTTGCAGTACCTTGATTTTATTCTAGTTACAAAATGAAATATGTTTTTGCTCGCTACAGAGATGAAAGATGAACAGAAATAATAATTTATGCCAGCAAGTTTTGACTTCAAGTGCCCACTAAGGGTTCACATAAATATACAACATTTGCCCCAAGGCAAAAACACAAAGCCCTACATACTGTATGTGTTGCATAACCAACTCTTTTGATATGTATGCATTTACATGTCCAATAGCTCATCTAGGGTGTATACGTTCATACATTGATTGTCAATCAGTTAAATTTTTAATGGATTTGATTACAGAATTTCAAAGTATTTACAAAAGATCCGTATCAATATTTGCTGAGAAGAAAATGAATAGATGTTTTTTTTTAGGAGACGTTACCAATATACAAAAGTCGAGATGTTTTTTAGCATCTTACGCCATGAGCATTACATTTTAAGATGCCATGAGTAGACATAAACAGTTCAAACTTCAAAATGTCTAGCTCGATTTTGTCTAGAACACAATAGCATGTCTTGTGTAAATGGTTCCTTAATCCAATCTGTCATCTCTCTATAAATCTACTTCATAAACAGTACATGTAAGCAGCTTTTGATATTTGTATATATTATTTAAAAGCTATGAATGGGAAATCATGATGTTGCATACTGTATGAATAAAATGAAAAACAGATATTCGTACAGTATAGAGATGAATATGGCATTATCAGTTTTTTATATTTTTTTCAGATCCTTCAGTACTAGAACTTTCTAAAACTGATTTTCAAAATAAGATAAATAAAGATGTAGAATGGCAGATGCAGTGGGTGTTATTTTGATTTCTGTCAACTATGCATGCATCCTCTGTCTTGTAAAGGATAGATTTGTTAGAAGCTGCTCCATGTACTGGCAGAGGGGGAAAAAACTAGCAGACGCCAGTCACTCAATGTTCACAGCTAGAAGAATAATGAGCCCTCAGGCTGATTGACATTCTCAGCCGCCTCATAGTTATGGTTTCCTCTGGTGCTGGCGAGGACACCCGCCCCTGCATCTCAAGCGTTTATGCAAATCTAGGCCTTTTGCCAGCACTAGGCCTAAAAAGATGTTGGTGGGGGTCTCAAAAGGGGTCCATTGAGCAAAGCTGTGCTTGTATGGAAAGCTGCAACTGGCCCAGTTATCTCAAATAAAAATCAAACTCAGAATCAAAATAATGATATTTTTACCCAAAGTCTGAAGCTTTAAAGTGAGATTGAAAATTAATTATTGAATATTTAATAAAAAAAAAATATATATTTTTATCCCATTAGGAATTCCTTACGTCATAAACTGGGCATGCTATAATATGATTTTGATAAAACAGTGCTATAGCTATTTGGCTATTGGGTTATACCTCATAACCTGTCTGGGTAAAGTGGTAAAGGAAGTACAATTCAGAAGAAAAACTAAATCTATTTTAAATACTAAAACATTATTATTTAAGCACTGAAATCTGCATTAGGAAAGTAAATATGGTAAATTTGAACAGCTTGATTGACATTGCTTGGATATTCTGTTTTTATTTTCCTTTAAGTCTTATGCAGTAAACCAAATTCACAGTCATATTAATGTGCGGTGTGGTGATTATGCATTTAATGCTCAGTCTGTGTTTTTATCTTCTGTGAGCCCAGATATATTCTAGATTAAATAGATTGGGAGAATATATGGGTCACACACTTGCTTGATTGGAAAAAATGAATGGAATTGAGGAACAGCTCACCCCTGAGTTTAGTTAGACTCGTTACAAGGTTTGTTTTTGCCACACAACAGGATTCTCAGTGGAGCTGAAATAATAGGCTGAAAGTTTCAAGAGTGTCTAAAGTGAAAAGAAGAAAAAGTGCTGCAAGTTATAGAAACTATTTGGCTCAGATTAGCAGTTCTAAACCAGATTTCATTTCAGTCAGTCAGCTAACAAACGTTACATGATTTTTTTTTTTTTAAAAGAAAGAATGTAAAAAAGAAACATTAGAAACATGAATATGCATTTGAGAATGTTAAAATAAAAATCAGGCATGGTAATTTTATAGCATGATTTATCACTCTTGGCAGGCAAATAGATTTGTAACTGAAATCAACTAACATACAAGGAACTAGGGGTGTAACGATACGTCGTATCGTATTGAACCGTTCTGTATGAGGCTTTCGGTTCGGTACGCATACGAACTGAACGATTCAGAAAAAAAAGAAAAGAAAGAGAATAAACTGTAAAATATAATGTTTTCAGTGCTACGCTCAACAAGGCAGCGCAAACGATGAGACAGGGAACCCGCGTCTGCTCCTCCCACCCCCAAACATATGAGAACCAGAAACAAACACATTACAAACCATCACCCGCGGCATTCATGTAACGTTAGGCATTTCCCTTTGCCATTTCTACCCAGCATCCAGCTGTTTAACCAGAGCTGCATCTTTCTGCTCTAACACAGTAAAATAATTAGAGATGTCCCGATCAGGTTTTTTTGGCCTCGAGTCCGAGTCATTTGATTTTTAGTATCTGCCGATACCGAGTCCCGATCCGATACTTCTATTATACATAAAAAAAGCAGAAAGAAGAGCGAAGAAACAGATACAGGATGTTCATTATTTTTTTATTTAATTCAACTTATTTTAACATACAACTCTG
>JAUMHQ010000075.1:8765438-8787578 GCA_032361165.1 Enteromius paludinosus | reverse complement strand
TATATATATTTACTTTTATTACAATGCTTCAAAGTATATGTGTTAAAATATTTATTTATTTTACACAATATTTATAAAATTAATGTGAAAACGTGTATTAATCATTGTACAATTTCTACTTCTATAATTAGGCCAATCAGGACAGGCTAATACTTATATCTATAAAGTAGGCCAATATAATTCTGAATATAAATAAAAATTATGAGTAAAACAGTTTTATTTAAAATGGTTTGTTTTATAAAATAATAATTTTATTAACAAATAATATTTGAAATGAACAAAACATTAACAGGATTTTTTAAAGTTCATTATTTATTGATAATGAGCATTTCTGTTAATTAGTCAGCCAGTGAGGACAGGTTGATGATTGTTTCTAAAGATTAAATCTACTTGATTTAATATTGATTAAAATATTGATTATATATATATATATATACTCAAAATATATTTTTACTATTTGTATGTTTTATAACATTAAATAATTAATATTATATTAAATATTTTACACAGTATTTACAAAATTCACAGGAAAAAAATGTTTTTAACTAATTCATTATTAATTTATTTCTTTATTGAAATGGATTAATTGTAAGATGGCCACTTCTGTCAGCCTGTCAGGCACAAGGCAATGCAGCTAAAAGCTTAAAATGGCCAAATGTCAGCAGATTAACTGGTCTTCATGGATTTCGTATGTTATACTTCTCTCATCATATGCTCCTCCTAATACAGCAAGTAACTTTGACCTGTTCAAATGTCCTGTAGTATCACTTACAAAAATGAGAAATAGGTGTAGTACCCATAGTTGTTGTTGTTTTTTTGGCGTATTGATTACAATTTGTATAATCACAGTTTTACCATACTTACGTTAGACTGATTACTGTAGCAAAACCATGGTTCACTTGTGGTTACCATGATATTACTATAGTAAACATGTTTTTTTGGTTTTATTTGTAGTAAAACCATGGTTAACTTGTATAAGGTATGTCCTGCGAGTAATATTCTCAGTATGTTTCTATAAAAAAAAAACAAGCAGGAGAACAAAGTTATTTAACTTTTATTTCTTTATTAAACAAAGCCTGGTCAAAAGCATTTTGAAAGAAATAAAAGAGAGCATTTCTTTTGTATTCTGTGTGAGAAAGGAGCAGAGCGAGAGAAAGAGACAGAGAGAGTTTCAACAGTTTTATAATGCATCTAATAGAGTGTGTCTGGTTGTACTTGGCAGTCGCTGTGGCAGCCCGGGAACTCATTGACCTCTCAGCTCATCTGCGCAGAGATGTGCTAAGTCTGAGGAGCTTCGCTTAAACACCGCCGGCTGCCTGCAAATGAAACACACGGCACAGTTTCAGCAACAATCGTGCATATACATCATTTCAAATGGCCCTTTGGTATTTCAATTCGAGCCGAAACCACACATTTACCATCTTATTAGAGGGTTTTAGAGATCGGCGCTCGACTCATCTGCGGTAAACCTACATATCGGCCATAAATAACGGCTACATTTCCATATGAGGCACAATATGCACAGTTTTTTCACTAACAGAGAAAAATGACGGTAAGCATTCCATGAAAATACCCCCACAATTATAGTGAAGTTAAAGCTCGGTATATGAGACACGCAGTGAGGTTTTCCTGCATTGAAGGATTATTTAGCCAGTTTCAAGAAAACATGTCAGCAAAATGTGACCTGGCGGCTAAGAAAGTGCAGACAAACTTAATCATAGGATATCGTGTATTCAAAGCAAATAGTGTCCGTGCACATTGTGTGTCTGCTCCGTAGCTCACGGACTTGAGGGTTGCCGTCTCTGGGAGACAGGCTGTTGAGAGAAAGTGACCTTGGTGGTGCAGATAAAAAATAATGCCACGGTGCACCACGTTGTCGCTTGCGAGCTGAAATATGGGTGCACAGGGATTGGGTTGTCATGGCAACACCTACAAAGCAATGCAGTAGAGGGCGCCAAGCAGACGGAACAGAGTTGAAGAGGGACAATGGGAGATTTGGAGCCAGAATATCATTTGCATCAGTTACAGACTGATCCAAATGACGACACTAAAGTGAATCTCACAGGCGCTAATGGTTGTCTGACGGCGCACGGTTAAAACGAGGCGAAAAAGATCATAAAATATTGATTTGCTTTGCAACCGTACATTTTCAAGGGATTATTACAGTTGAGGAAGAAATTTAAATGTAAAACCTGAAATGAAAATGTGGTCATCTATATGCAGCGTATTGAAAGCAATGGCGGCAGCGCTCTCAAAAACGGAGTGAGTTTTCAGGTGACTGTCTGAGCGCCTGCCGCAGTGTCTGAAAAACCCAGACATCAGCCAACTCTGATCACCCCCCAAGTGTGTGCTTGCAAATACATGTGTGTGTGTGTGTGTGTGTGTGTGTGTGTGAAAGAATAGAAGAGAAAGGGCAAAAGGCAGATGGAAAAGAGCTGCGACTGTTGTGTCCTTGTTTGACTCTCATTTAGTAAATTGAGACAATAGCCTCGACCGAAAGTGACTTTCTTGCAATATCTGTCAAGAAATTCAGTCACTTTGAGGCCTTCCTTGACCTTCGTTGGAGTACATATTTAATGCATCACTTAAATTGAGCAGAAATCATGCCAGCTCTGCACTATAGAAATTACCCGCAATTCATGTCTCATACTGCTGCTGCTCTTGGTGGTAAATCACTGTAAAAGTCCACAATCAAGATCTTTTATTCAATTTGTAATTCCAAATAAATCAGATTGTGATTCCTCAAGAAAACGGTCCAACCAGCCTCATGATTTACTGCCAATTTCTCCCCCAATTTGATTTGTAATTTTCACAGTACATAGAAAACTGCCTACTCTACAGTTTCATAAATCACTCACCATCTTATTACCAGCAAGCTGTAAACCATCGGGTTAGATGTTTTCCACTTTCCAAACATAAAATATATGCACCTTCAAAGTTAAGTCCTCTTTCCAATGTCTTATTTGACTGACGCACAGTGGCTGGTTTTTAGTGGGCATGCGCATTCGGCTGAGTGATTTCGGGCTTACTGTGCCATGCCTGACTGTTTTGTATTCATGGTGGATGACTATCTCGCTACTGTTGCTGGGGGCTCTGTGGAGCAAGCACCTATTAGCTGGAAAACTGCCACGGCTTGGAGTGAAGTTTAATAAATATATAAGAGTCATACAGTGCATAATTGGATGGTTAGCGTCAGAGGACAATCAATTTGGTTGAGGTTGCAGTTTTAGACGCCCCTCTTTTCTTCTCTAACTCATTCTAGAGAGTCGAGGTTTTAAAAAAAAGTGCCAAAAATGGGTCAATCTGAGTGATGTAATCAAATATAAGACTTACTGTATATATGTTTATTTTTCTTGCTTATTAATAGTCAAATTACTTAGCCAGTGGCTTTATAATTACACCTCCCTCCACAAAAAAATTTAGGCTAATCCAAATGGAAAAGCACATACTGGAATAGAGAATTATTCATATGAATTCAATATAATCAGGTAGGCTTTCTGCAGAATTATGCTATTAATCTATAAATGGTTTGAAGACTCGCTTACAGCTGTCATAAACCCAAGCTATGACATCTTGAAGCAAAGCAATTATCCTCAGACCTGGAGTCTGATAGGAAACTCTATCGATGAGTAAAATATTTGAGTGACGGTAATAAATCCCCCCTGCTCCTTAGATAAAAAAAAAATCCAGTCCTAATCCTCCTTCATTGTTCACAGACAGCACATGGGCAGTAATGGAATATACTGACCTTTTCCACCTTTTATTTCCATTGTAGTTCTTGCCTCCGTGATAATTCCATAATAAAGGAGCCAATCTGCTTTTAATTAATCTGCCAGAGAACTTCTTCGAAAAATTATTGAAACCAGAATTTGCCCTCCCTACACTCTCGACAATCTCTGTCTCTGCCAATATACTGTAATAGTAACCATATGCCCAGCAGGAAGCAAACCAAATGCATTACCTACATATTAAATTCCCTGTAAATTCTGCTTTTGATACGCCTTTTAATGCATTAGCTGTGCTTGTGAAAGAGCCACAAGATACATCTCGGTTTACCGAAACTACATATATGGAACATGTATATTTGACTGCATTTAATTAGACTTTTACTATAGTATTGTAATAAAGTGATGCTCTCATCTGAGCACTTAGATGGAAAACCACCTAATCAGACACCCTAAGCTGCCAGATGTGTGGTATTTCCCGATTTATAAACCGGTTGTGCTGCAGGGTGATTAAAGCGTGTGAAATGTTACATCAAGTTATGTCGTGTCAACTTCAGAGTTTAAAATAAAGAAATAGCCTGTGGGCTATTCATACTTGTCATTCTAAACCCTGGATTAATATCATCCCAGGTTCACTTGCTTCATTTGTTTATTCTTGGTTAATTTCACACAGTATATTTCACACAGGATATTTGGAAACTAGACATTAAACATCGCTGTTTTGGAAAATCGAAACAATAATTTGTGACAAGGGCAGCATGTGAACCTGTGTTCATCTCATAAAACGCTATAAAATCTTTTGAAAATACATAAACTACAAGAATATACAATAATTTGTGGTACAAGAGTATACATCTTTCCCGCGCAGATGGTAAAACTCAAAACAGTGTGTGAAGGTTTCTGCGACTGTTAAAGCTCATGAATATTAAAGGAGGTAAGCAGTGAAGCAATTGATGATTGGTTGTGTGGTGATAAACAGGTTTAGCATCACAAAATCCTGGTTAACCCTGTTCTAAACCAGAGGTTAACCGCCGTGCCAACACGCTTTCCTCAGGTTTAAAAGTGGCATTAACCTTGGATCACGCAGCGTGAAAAGCCCATATACATAACACAACATAATTAGTAGACAAACAGACTGTTGCACAAACTCATTTGACTTTATTAGAGAGAATGTTTTGGAGAGGTGCTAAAGCCCTCCACCTGTCTCCCAAGCTCCTGACCCGTGATTTTGAAAGAAGAACTCACGAGTTAGGGTCTCAGGGAACAAGAGGAGGGCAGCCATAACCAGCTATCTCTTTTCTTTCCTCAGAGCTGAACTCTGCAGCTCCTACACTGCCAAAAGTTTGTGTCTGGCTGTATCACATCTGCTTTGTGTCCTACAGCATCACTGTGAAAAGACATTTGGAGGCACAAGCCGGAAAATGTCGCAAGTAAAATACAAAGACATTTGCGCAAATATACACACGATAGCAACAGGATGATGGGGCGGAAAAGAAGAATGGAACGGCAAAGAGCTAAATGACGACTTATGAGACTTGTTTCCTCTTTTTCGGATTGGACTTTCGATAGACAAATGCCCTCTGCTCTGCAGTCTTTGTGTGTGGAGAGGAAACACATCCCCTCCCCACCTCCATCTCAGAGCCAGACGGTCAGTCCTTCCTCTTTGTTGTCTTCTCTAAGTCATGACGGACTTGCAGTCCCGCAGACACCCAGCAGAGACTCAAGGTGCCTCGTCCACATCGCAGGTAGGACAACGCGACCTTGCATTCAGACAATAGCTTTAGACATAGAAAAAATACCCAGCGAAAGTCTGCGATACTTTCAAATAAGCTGCATCGGACACTCAAACCTGATTGCCATTACACCGAACCACCTTAAGACAAAGATGTCATGTCAGTCGATTATTTGGAGACGCGACTAGTTGCCAACTACATACAGATGTGGCAAACATCCGAACGTCGAACCCCACCCCCTCTTTTACCTCTGCCGCCACTATTCAGTACGCCTAATGAAATCTCTCCCATCTGTGGTGGCAATTCAAGCGCTCACCCCAGCCAAAACATGAGTGATGTTATTCCCCTCACTTCTCCCGGCTCCTCCCCCAATATCCTCCCGCCCCCCCACACCTCTGCCCCGTGTCCTCCCCCGAGGCGGATGAAGGGGGGAACGGACCGAGGTGATGCTCCTGGGAACGAGTAGATTATTATCAGCATTCACAATTTACCTCTGGCTTTCCGAACAAGCGAGACGCCATCGCTGCCACCATCCATCTCTGAAGAAGAGAAAAAATCTGATTTTGAGGTGAAGAAGCGAAGAGCCGGATGCTGAATCAGACGCAGACTGGTCTTAGGAGGGAGGGGGGCGGGGGCGGACTGGAAGGCGCAGGTTATTCCCGCCCCAACGTTCGCTGCCATTGGCTTATGGGAGACATCCATCACCCTGTCCCGCAGTGGCAGGAGGCTGCGGCGCGTGAGTGAGACGACCGCTTCTTTTCAGGCACAAGGCAAATGGCCGGTGGCAGAAAAGTGGAGCTGAAGGTCCAAAGAAAGACCTCACAAACTCTATATCTTCCCTGCAGCTGACCCCATCATCAACCCCGTCCCGGCTCAGGGGACACTAACCTTAATTGACGAGGAGAGCAATAAACCTTTCTCACAAACTATTCTGCGGGTCAATCTCTAACATTTTCTTCGCGAAATTAACTATTAAGCAATCATTTACACCACTGCTGATAGCATGTTATGAATTAGTCTATGCCTAATGACTAATTCGTCATTAAGTACATCTAACGTTATAGCGCAAACACTAAGAATGGCAGAGAGTATGCGTGTAATGATATAATGACTTGCAGAACAGCATATCCTGTGGTTCAGTTCATTCCCCGTTTCATTAACACTCCTGCCCTATGCAGGCATCCTCAGAGGAGCGCAGCGCTCTGAATGTCAGTATATAATCTCCACTGCACCACAAGGAACACAGCCATTTCTACAGCAACACATAATTCAAGTCCAAGTCCACTTGGACTCTAGACTGCAGACGCTGGAGACTCTACAGGGCCAAGGGACTTTTAAACCAAATGAAATCAATGCGGGCCCTAAACTAGTGCCTGTAATCAATCAACTCTATTACAGCCTTTTGCCACAGTGTCTGGACGCTGCTGACCCCCGCTTTCACCTTTGGACATTAAGGATGCAGCAAATACATTTCCAGCCTCACAAAGCTTGTTAGTCCTTGTGGAGTAGAGTGTTATAGTTCTGCAGTGGACCTTCATTATAGTGAAATACAAAACCATTAAATTAATGTACTCTTTAAACACTGAATCGGAATTGTGCAACATATAAGAACTGTCTCTCTTTCAGTTCATAAAGTGTATCTATCTATAAATCTAGCCTTCAGGTCTTTCAATCAAGCACATATTCATTGCCTGCCTTGACAAATTCGCTTTTGAAGTTCATTCTCAATTCAAATCAAAATAGTGCACAGTCCTGGACTTTTCTGACATTACTCTGCTCTACTAAAAATATCTCCAAGAGCATGAAACCTGTCTAGTAAAATTTCAGTTGAGATTGACTGTAACGACCAACAATGTAGAGTGTGCAAACATTAATAACTATCATGTCTTGTCACACCAAATGACAGTCTACTCCATCGACGCTGCCCATGCCCCTTGCGCTCAATGCTATTGATTTCTCTTAAGGGTCAAAGGGCGAGCCGCCATTGATCCTCTCTGACAGCACCGAAAGGACCAGCTCCAGACAAATCGATGACACTTCAGTGCACCACGTATACATTATGGTTATTTACTGGACATGAAGCGAAAGCAAGCTTTATCACTTGTCTGTCAGGTACGGCAGAGCTAAGCAAAATTCATATTAAGAGCTTCAGAGAAAAATCCGTTGGGCTCATGAAACGGTTAAAGGGTGAACAGATGAGTGAAAAATTCCCCTCATGGAAACTTGTTGGGTTGCCATTGAAATTATGAGTGAAGGTCAACTGCATTCTTGCGGTTTTACAAGACGAATGGACTGAGATGTAGACAAATACAGAATCAATTCTGTTCACCCTGTAGTCAAAATATAAGTCTCATTCTAGTGCAAAGACAGATGCATGACATGAACTGTAAAAACAGAGACATCAAGGAAGCTAACATTATGCCTTGGTTTTGAAAGCATTTGTAAGAGATAAAACGATATTTTATCGTTTTCAGCTGCGATTGACGTGATTGGTTGCAGCTTTGCTTCTGACAGACATAATCCTTGATGGCTAGGTTATGCATGAATCTTTAATTCCATTCAATACTAGCGAAAGGACATATAGAAGTCCCTCTCTCAGACACACACTTAGTGAATTCAGATGCTCAATCCAAATTAAAATGCATTGAAATTACATCACATTACTTCATTTGCCTCAGGATATTTATAAAAGTAGATTAAGTTTTTAATTTGGTTAATTCTGATCGGTGGCATGTGAGCTCCAAGGAAAGCTAGAAGGTTGTACAGTTAACTCCCAGGGCAAAATTCTAAACCATACAACCTACTACCTCAACCTGGACGCACACAGTCTCGGTTGCTGTCATCCCTTTAGATGAAGTTTACATAAACTTCAATCGCTAGAAAATTACACAAGACAAGTCTGAGCAACTTCGATGCCTAGCAAGCAGGGAAAAGAGTGCAAGATCTACAGAAAAAGCAAAAGCAGGCTGCCTTTACATGGTGGACGACTTTCTACCACAGAGACAGAGACCCTTAGAAACGAGCTTGTGCCATCAAACTTATCACAAGATCGGATCTACGGGTTAATGACAAGTGGCTGCTCATTTGATCATGGTCTTGGAAAAACACTGCAGTGATTGTCCTACACTATTTAGAAATATAAAGATTTATGTTAATATCTGGCACATCAATGTATGACCTCCACAAAGATCTGCATTGCAAACTAATTTTTCCTTTATGGCCTGCAAAAATGCAGCGTAATGCAGAGACATATACAAACTGCTCTTTTGTTATTTACGTAAAGGTATGAGGCACCACGAGAAAAGATCTTTCAGTATTTTACGGGACTGCAAAATGCATATAATAACATGAGTAAGTAAATTCCTGTTTTCTATAGTGCAAAAATAATTAACTAGATTTTTTTTGTTTGTTATTTCAATTGCCATAAGGAAGCACTTTTATTAAAAGAATTCAAAAAAGCACATCATTTTTTATGCATTTCATAAGTTTTTGCCACTAATAGCTAAAAAATTTTGTGTCAAATGAATAAACTCTAATATCAGCATATTACATATGGATCAGTTATCATCAATAACTGTTATGGTTCCTATTATTTATTCCTTACTAGTACAAACTGATGAAAATAAAATCAACCTACATAAATGTAAGTTATGATGGTTGGGGTTGGGGAGTTTGTTTTTGATGCCTGAGCTCAACTTTGTTCACAGAAATGGCTTCACTCAAAAAAAAAAAAAAGTAGGTAGCGCAACAGATCATGTTCCCCACTAAAATTTTTGACAAGTTCAGTGATTGATAACACAGAACTCTTGCCTAGTCCAAAACCTCAACAGCCTTTCCCACTCATGAGTCACTGAGGTAATCTTGCTCTTTCAAAAATGATGCCAAAAATTCAAATACCGGCACGCCCTGGGCTGTCAAACTCAGTTCTGTGAGGAAAAGAGTTGATCTCTCTTGCTAAGCTGAAAGCAAAGCTGCATCTCAGCACTACTTTTAGTAACCCTAACTAAACCGCAGTTAGCTACTAATCCTAAACATCAAACAGCATTGTAATGACAGTCTAAAGACTTACTAAGTACAGTATCAGTTTCATTACCTCTTGACCTCTCGCTAGACTGACAGCTTTTGTAGGGCCAACATTGTATGGGTGCACAGTCATAGACAATGTTGGACTTGGAATGAGAAATTTACAATCACCATCTGTGCTCTTTACTGTTTTCCATAACAAAACGTGATTAACCGAAAACATCTTCCACTGAAACGGCCATGTAAGGTCAAACATGGCTCTTTGATTTTGTGGTCAGCTTCCAAGTTTAACCTTACTCATAAGCTGGTTCACATTACCAGTAAATTTAAATGGAGCATGGTGAATAGGAACCAAGCTATGAGGCTTTGCAAATAAAGAATGTGGACATGTCAGAATATACTGCCCATAAAATAACATTTCATGCTCCCCACGCCAAAGAAAAACTCAGGTATCATTAATAGCCAACATGTACAAATCTAGTATAAGTGAACACAAAAAGATCTGCACTTTAAAAGAGGATGGATGTTTTGATAATTCTTCAGTAAGAGTAGAATTTTGCAGTTACTCAAACACATCGTCTGTCATCATTTACTAATCCTGATGCCATTATGGATCCACACTGTATGGATAACCAAAGGATAACATGTTATTTAAAAAGTGGGAGAAGCATTCTATCAAACATTAGAGCACAATCAAATGTACACCATGAAAGCAGTGCAAGTTTGGAATAAAAGCAAAATGCTAAAAAGATAAATACACTACACAATTTGTTGTCAAACTCATTAGACGTTTTACACAAATGCAGACATTTCTGATAAAATCCTAAAGCTTTCTGACCCTGCACAGATAGCAATGATAATAAGGTCAAAATTCTGAAGTTGAGTAATCAATGACAGGATTTTCATTTTTTTGGGTGAACTAAAACTTTAAAGTACCCTTATTATGGATTTATGACCATTAACCTTGTAACACAGCTCTAAGTGAATGAAAACATCCTGCAAAGTTTTAAATCTGAAAGTGCACCATATGTAAAGTTATTGTTTCTCAAAAGAAAGGGTCGACTCTGAGTCACTGAAACGAGTTGTTTTTAAAACGTCCAAAGCTGTGTCATGTTGACCTCAAAATGAAACCGGTTATTGGCCGCCCACTTGTTGGCTCTGAATGAAAATGCAAATTCATTTTTTGCCACTAGGTGCCATTTTTGGAGCATTGAAATGAAATCGACTAATCACCGGAGGGGTTTGGGGAAAAAAAATTGTTGAACGATTAAGATAAAAATAAATTTCATAACCCATAATAGGGGCACTTTAATGTAAATGAATGATTAATTTGTGGCCTTTTTCTTCAGAAGACTTTTGAAAACTTTTCAAGCTCAAAGGCTAAAAGCACCATAAAATTGCCTCATTGTGGTCTTTTTTTGTCGTTTTTAGAGCTGGAAAGCCCCTGGTCAGCATTTACTTTTATTACGTGGAATTGAACAACATGAACATTTTGCTAAACAACATTTTTTGTATCACATAATTACATCACGATGGCAGAATTTCATAGTTATTTTTTTCTAAATGTACTTGCATTAAAGTTTATTTCACCTCACCACTTCCATTCCTTGTAAACAGAAAGATTAGCCTAGAATGTGACAAGTCCTAGTTCGTTTCTGAAGAATATTTCCATGTACCATAAATTCCATCCCCTAGCGGCTTTGTACCGTCCAACATGTGAGAATGGAAACCTAGACTGATCGATTAGTTTTATCCCAAGCATTAACAAAATTAATGAAAGCAAGGACAGATAGGGATTGCTGTGGCAGTTTATCTGAAAAAGGGAGGTATTTTTGGCTACAGACTAACTGTTTGTGCACACGTGAAGTGAACTCAATGGTGCCATTAGTCTTAAACAAGCAAATGCGAGCAGCAGCTGAGTGGGGCCCCTCACGTGCCATTTGGCTACAAGGCAGTGTTACATGCGTCGAAGAGTCACTCGGTTCATAGCAATTACTCAAACATATGACAGGACTCATGACTCACACACTGCACCGCATTTTGCTGAGTGAAAACAAGACTGGTCTGAATCTTATTAAAATCACAGAGAAAACTCTGACAGATCCACCTCACTTCTCACTGCAGCTCTCCAGACCTGACCTAAAAAAGGTTTACAAAGAGAACCCTTGCCATAATGTGATTTAATTCTCCAGCTGTTAGGAGAAAATATTTTCACTGAAAGCAGGAAAAAGCCTTTTCTTTCAATTATTTAATTAAAGCTCCTTTGCATTAATAGAGGTTACTTATGATTCATAGTGGTCAATATCTAGTTGGTATTTCACCAGCGATGTGCATTTTGCCTTCACCTGTCTCGTCAAACTCGACTAGTCAACTAATGGTTGAATCATTATAAAATAAATTTGGCCAAAAAGTCAGGTCCTGTACCAATTTGAAGTTTAGTCAACCGCATTGAACCAACCCACTCTAACTTGAGACAAATTAGAGATAGGTTATGGGAAGCACTTCTCCGCAGTAATTCATAAGCAATTTTAACAGCGTCATGCACCTGTGTGTGGATGTCCTTGAGGAAGTTGTAGCCCGTGCCACGCAAAGACCACTGACAAATGGTGCACTTTTCCAGATGTAGAGATGTCTAAGAGCAAATCCCTCTCTTGCTTCATAAATCAAATGTAAATCAAATCTTAACTCAGACTCAATGTACAGCAACAGGACAAGCTTATAGGGGTTGGAAACATAAAAACACTGGAACCAATCGCTGCCTGCTTCTTTCATGAATTGAACACATACAGCTCAAAACTTGGAGACATCAGTTAAGGTACTTGACTGTTGTTTATTATCACAATATGTGTCCTTGAGAAAAGTCTAGCTGAAAACATCTTCTGCAAGAATTGTTTTACATTTATCATCATTTATTCTCACAGATTACCTCATCCTCTGGCTGTTTTGAACAAATATTTAAGTGTGTAAAGAATGTAAAAGAGCTAGAATTGTTTAGAGGAATCAGAATTAGAACTATTAATTTATTTAACAGAATTTGTAATCTGTGACCTATTAAAGGGTTAGTCCACCCTAAAATGAACTTTTTTCATTAATCCCTTTACCCCCATGTTTTATTTTAGATGAAAACTGTGAGGGTTGTAAAGGTCCAGAAAAGTATGAAAGACATTTTACAAGGATATACTATTTAAGTCGGTCTACTTAAAAACATCACTGTAAACTCAATGCGTTACTTGCTGTTTCTTTGTATTTGTCAAATTTAACAGCAGTTTCTAAGAAAAACAGTTTCAAAGTTGTTTCACACAGACTGAAAATTTTTTCAAATACTTCAAAATTCATAGCAACACCTGTGTTTCTTGTCTCACTACCCTTTACACATGGATGGGCCATTTGTGTCAATTTTAAGCAATTATTGCTTTGATTGATGATTGGAGGAGCTGAGGCTACGAGCCTGAGGCTTGCAGGGAAAGGTTTTTTGTCAGCCCCTGTGGAAAGGGACCTGATAGCGCTAGTTCAAATCAAGTAGAGATTTGCTGGGAGAGGCGCCAAGAAAATGACTTTGTTTGACCCAGCTGCCAATCAATCTCCTCGCACAGTGCCAGACTAAACACGGTCAGTATTTTAGCGGGACTTGTTGGCGGCAGTTGCCGGATGATTGAGGGAAAAACTGGGGTCCTATTCGGGGAGAGATACATGAAGCAGCAGTAAGCACACGCTCACCCCAGAGTCTGCGGATACATGACTGCAAAATAGTAGGAAGTCTGCAAAAGTTACATTTAGCCTGCAAGCTGATCATCATAAGGAGATTATAATATAATTAGTGTTTTGAAGACTACATAAACTTTTTTTTGTCATGTTCATTTTTTTCTATCATAACAACCTTGTATAAATATATGTATACAACACACACAGTCATTCGATTATCTAGTCATTTATTAAATAACATGCATTTAATTTCCATCGCTTGATCAACTGAAATTATGAAGAAATCAAGTTTTCAAACCTGAACTGGCAAGCTTTCTTTAATTTTATTAAATATATAAGTGCCGAGGCCAATGTGATGGAGGTATGTATTGATAATTTCTCACCATATAAAAGACTACTGCCAAGCACAACATTAGATGATTATGAAAAACATCAATACTTTATGAATTTCAAATGATCTAGGCTTGGAAATAACCATAAGCATCAATATGGCTAAATAAAGCATTATTTCAGGATCAATGTGAGCAAAAAGCTTGTGAAAGCATTCATTAGAATTCCTTTCAAAAAAAAAAAAGCCATTTCAGTTTAATTACTTACTTTGTTAATTACTTTCCGTGTCTGCGAATCAGCTATGCTTAGTGTTAATTGCTTACCATAGGCGTGCGAGTACAGTTTGTTGTCCATTAGACGCAGAATCGCAGTACAATGAGGATGGTGAAATGCAAATGAACTAACGTGACACCAACTGCAATCTGCACTGAAATTTTGGTCATCTCTCTCTCTCTCTCTTTCTCTCGAGGTCTTTCAGTTCATCACGGAGCGAGCAGCACTGGTCTTCATCTTGAAATGATATAAACTTAATTCAGAAAACTGACTCTTTGTTTTTAAATATTTCAAGTTGCAAAAGTCTGGAAATTTCATAAGATTGAGCCAGACTAATGCTCACAACTCAGTTTCAACAGCTGGCATGTAAAAATGAAAATTCCCTCCCGTTTCATTCAGTTACTAGGCCATATGCAATCCTTATTCCGGGAGCTGGAGAATGTCACATGATCCAGTAACAATGACTCAGTATCAAACAATATCAAGCAGACCGGCCTAAACAAACTAAACCAAAGCTGATCAAACAAGAATATTTGTAATCCAACATTAAAAGCTCAAAATTGAATCATAATGTTGTTCCATTCACAAATTTAGAATTGCATTTTACCGCAACACAAAAACTTCTAGTTTTATTATTATTATTATTAGACTAAATCATATAGGCCAGACAATGATTAACATGATGGGCTGAATATAAATATTTTGGAAATTCATTGAAAACAGCAGGACTGTGGTTTGCATGAAACATATCACCAAGTAAAGATCTGAAGGGGGAAAAAAAGGTTTTGATGGGTTTTCTGAACCTAAGGTCCTGCAGAACCACTTAAGAACCTGCATGCTTAGTTTCTAAAAAGTCGAATGACTCATGAACACCATTATCCCCCGGCCTCTAGATCCATTCAAGATCTCAGGAGATGAAAATATCCATTCATTCAGATTCGGAACAGCACTGCTGTTATTGCCGCAGGCTGCTCTCACTAAAGAGCACCTTAGTGCGAGACTGCAATAAAGAATAATGACCACATTACCAAACGTGCTGGTGGCACCATCGTAACAGCACTGGCGAGCTAAAATGAGGACAGAAATAAAATGGAGAACACCATTTTCAAAACCCCAGAAAACTCATTGAGTTCAGGACATCAACGGAGACTGTAAATGCTTTCAGGAAACTCGGGCTCACATGGACTCTGCTTGGACCACAAACACAGACACTATATACTGAAGTATGCACCTTAATTCATAGATCTCTGAAAGCATTTACCACAGCACCAAGAGGGGTGAGACTAAAATGTCTTGTGGCATTAGTAAAGCATAGAATTTAAATGCTATTCAGAAGGGGTTTTTAAAAATAAATGAAAAATAGGATCTGACAAGCCATGCATTGACTAGATCGACATCAGTTGCTTTTATGACAATATTTGGTAAATAAAACAGAATTAAATACAATACAGGGGAAAAAAAACTGTGAGCAGTCTAATGCTTTTTACTCAACATTAAATAACTGCTCACTATACATTTTGTTAATATATACATAATATATAATCTTCTTTAAAATGTTTTGTTGATTTGCTCCTCTTTTCTATTTTATTGCTATTTTTTGTACTAAATTGTCACCATAATATAGTTTGCTAAAATTAAAAAATGTTACATTTGCTTAAAAAATGTTATGTATATTGTAGTATTTTTACACTTCAATTTGCAAGACAAAACCTATTGGGTAACTAAATCATAGTCATAAACATAACAAAAAAACGTCCTATATAAGCTGATCATTAAAAAAAAGTCTTGTTCTCTCTTTCTCTATTTTTACATTTACTTCTGCTCTAATATACACTTCGTAATATGTACTGCAAATATTTTTGGAATTTATGGTGAAAGATGTTTCTCATTTGAATAGTGTGCTAAAGTACAGATTATAAATATATATATGCCTACTGAAAATTTAGTTTCTTTTGTGTTCATTGGAGAAAGAGCAAATATTATACCATGCTATTATTATTATCATTATTTCCTCGAAAAAAATGTAAATTATATTGTGTACTTTGTGAACTGTCCTTTATTTTTGAAAGCATTTTATTATATTGTAAATTGCATGATAATATTTTTGTATCCAACTGCACTAGTTCCTGGGCAAAAGTGAGCAGATGTTTCATGACTTTGTAAAAAGTCACAGTTGCATTGCTTAGCGTGTAAGAATCTGTACAGTCTCTGTGGCAGGCAAAGGCAATGCAAAGTGGGATCCCTCAACACTACGGCTAATGGAAACAGAGTAGAAATGCATCATAATGAAAGCTGGGGTCAAACGAGGGGAACGATTCCTCAGGGGCGAAATCAAAACAAGGAGCCGCATGAAACGGAGACTCCGATTTCACTGCTGCACAATTCGATTGTGTGATACCACTCAGTGCTACTATAATATTCATAATTACGGTAACACGTTGAGAAAGGAGTACATTTTCTTCATATGATATAATGTGATCAATGCTTGTTACAAACAAACAAGATTCTGAAATTACAGTGCACCGAGATCAAGAGTTAAATGGGAAACATGGATCTAAATATTTATCTTCTGCTTGTAGTTTGATATAGAAGACAAAATTGCATTTGCTTACATAAAAATGATGCTGATTAGTAACAATGCAATGCATATGTTTCATAGGTATGGTTTATAAATTTCATCATCTTTTAATGGTGCTCAGAAGTACGATTAAATTAGTTTTTAACAAAATAATAATTCCTCAGAAAAGAAATCAATCTCAGGTCAAGCTCAAGCTTCATTGTCTACCTGTTCCCCCTGGAGCAGACTCCGAAAAAAACTGAAATCACTCCAGGGAAACAGGGAATAAACGGTTATGATCCAGTTTTATAGAAAGCAAACCAAAGAACGTGCAATCAAAACCAGAGCCAGTAGAACAAAGTGCAAGACTACAATAATAAATATTTGCCAAAACCTAATCAGAGTGCAGCAAAAAAGTAAACCTTGTCTAAATCATTTTCCAGGTCAAGTACACTACTCGAGGCCAGCGAATGCTCAGCATCGAGGATTTTTTTTTTTTTTGTATAACTAAACAAATCGGGGGTATTTCTGCATCGCTCGCAGAAGCAAACTTGCAGATAATGCGGGGGGAAAAAGGACTCAGAATGTATGGAAAATATGCAAAAGACAGAGTTAAATTAAGGCCAACTGTTAGGGAAGTGGAGCATGTAGATTCCTGGTGTTTCCGACGTTCTACCCCTGCTGTGTTACATGGCCTCAACCCCTTTTGTGTAGGGTTAACCCGTTAAATCCCACCAAAGTGGCTATTCAGTGGAGTGCCATCCACCCCAGGGGTTATTGTGACTGGCCTTTGTTAAGAACAATAGACGTAAAGAGGATAAGACACCAGTAGCACTTCCTAACTTCCCCCAAAGTCTTCTCACTTTCTCTACACTGGTAGGGCAAGTGCCTGAAGCGATTGATCCCCCCTTTTCCTGTTTAACGTTAGGGAACTCGTTTGTTTGATCCCAAGTGCACTGAAATTACATTAAATAGCCTGGCATTTTTCATACATATAAAAACAGCGTCTTTTAAACTTGGCTGCAGCTTGAAGGAAAAACAGACAGGGAAAAATGGATAAAAGCTGCCTGTCTAGATGAAATTGATCATATTTAAGCACCGCAAATGAATGAACACCATCAATGCAACCTCATAACCAAATCCAAAATAAAAAGTCAAAATGCATCTTATGCTGGTAGCATCAAATTATATTTTTCCTTTATAATTTTGTATCTATTTATGAAATTAAAAATAGTCTGTGATTAAATAACAGTTTTGTATCATAAAAAAATTTTTTTTATCATAAAATCATAGATTTGAAGTGCTTGGTGCTTCCTTGGAATTATAGGACAGTGTTAGCCTTCCCTTTAATCATGGGTCAGTGGTTAGAAAATATATTCTCGCTCTTGCCTCCCTCTAAGCAGGTGAACTGAGCTCAAGACTTTCCCACGATCCCTCAGTAAATCTCCCTTTGCTCTGCCCCTTTCCTCTGTCCCAGCCATCTGTCTGTTTTTTCGAGTGCGTCTGGTGGAGCAAGTGTCAGCTGCTGGGACAAGTCCAGCATTCCAAAACAGATTTCACCATATCGCCAGAAATACAAATATTTGGATCCAAAAAAAAAAACATTAAATGCTTTACTAAAATGTTGGAATGCCTAATGACCTTTCTTTCTTTTTGCCCATCTCTCTCATTCAACAGAAACCCGTGGCGTTTTGACGAGACCAAGAAAAGTGAATTCAAGAGGTAAGCATATTTTTTATAGTCTCTGTGCATCAAGCTCTTCTATCATTATTTTTTAACTAATTAAAATAACACATCGTACAAGAAAAAAGAGGCACTATCCGAAGTATCCGATGTAACACAATTATACATCTGCAATGTATCCAATGTACCATGCTCATCTTAAAGTTTGGCTCTTTTTGGAGTAAAATCAGACCCTTCTAATAATACCTTGCTTTAAAAAAAAATAAATAAATTAATAAATAATAACACAGCTATGTTACGCAGTCATGTGACATAGAGTCGCCCTTCCATCCTCCATCATTTCTCCTTTCTGTGGTGAGCAGCCCGTGCACGTATCATTAGAGCGTTAAAGAAGTCGCGGGTCTCCTCCTGTGCTGCCTTCCCTCAAAACGTGTGACATTGGCTGGCTGAGAGCATGAGAACGGAGCCTTCTGAATAGCAGGATCCTCATACTTGGCTAGTAACCATGGAAGCAGATGCCTACTCTCTTTGCCCTCCTTACCTCCTTGCTCCCTCAATGAAAAGAGGGCACGCCTCGCTTTCTTCTTCCTGACCGAACTTGCCTGGCCCTCAAAGGGAGCGATTGAGCAGGTCACCGGTCTAGACTTGTTTGCGTGGTCCACAGATCAGCCTTGAGGTAACCCTTGCGTCGCACCGGCGCAGACTGCAGGGGGGGACATCGGAGATGTGAATTTGAAAAGGAGCTCCGTCCGATTTTGCCTTTGTGCCTTTTCCCTCATCGATCGGCTGAATATCGAACCCTCTGTCTGTGCATGTGTGAAACGGATAGCTTAGTAAGCATTTTTTCTAATCAGGCTCGCGTTGTGGGCCAACTCTCTCGTTTTTCCTCTCTCGAACCCTCCCTCTCTCTCTCTTTCCCTCTTTCTCCATTTCTCTCTCTCTCTCTTTCTCTTTTCCTCTTTCTGCTCGTTCTGCTTTCTCTTCCTCTTCTACGCTTCTCTGTTTTGATTATCCGGGACATTTGGATAATACTTCTTATCAATGTCATTTTTTTTGTATCTGTTATTGATCCTGAAGTGGTTCCAGCTTTGTGTTACTCGTGGATTTTGCATGCTGCTATACAACTGTTTGTTTTTTCAATTTCAACTGGGATGACCACCAACCGCAGAGGGACTTTTTAGACTATTTAAACCAAAGAATTGGCAAATGCACTGCTTTTGTTTCCAAGCCATCTTAAAATATGCATGGGTGGCAAATAGAAGAGTTTTTTTTTTTTCTAAAAAAAGGGGCAAAAACAAACATTAAATGTGACTTACTGATGTCTTAAGGTAAGTATAATTCTGTTCTTTTATATTAGATTTAGTATAACTAAATTTTTAAATAAGCTGATGTAAAAAATGAAATGAAAATAAAGAAACCCTAATCATTTTTCTGGTGTTTAATATATCTACCTCAAACATTTAGCTGTGCGTCTTTGAATTTATCTCGGCACTTGGACATGTTGCAATTATTTTAGCATTATTGGGCTTTCACTGTATACATATTATGACTACATTTTTGGAGTGCTGAATTTAGTCAAGCATCACTGAATTAGTATTACCCTTCTTAAATACAAATGAATGTATTCTTCAGTACGTTGCTTTTATTAGGATTTTAGGCTGCTTTTCTTCGAAGACAGAAAAAGACAACAAATAAAACACTAAAAATAAACTAAGTGATACTAAATCTCATTCTTCAAATGGTGTTGAAATTATTTATATATAGAATTTTCACTATATATGAAAATTACATAGATGTATGATATATAATTGCATCAGTATAATATATAAATTATATTGAAGCATACTAAATAGCACAAAAATTTTATCAAATATGACAGCACAAAATGAAGAAAAAGAATATAGCAAACATTAAAATTGAAAGACAATTATATTTTTTATGGTGCAATATTAATTCACACTATATTTACGTAGCTAATATTAAAATATTTCTTAACTGATATATTCTGGCTATAATTAGTTGTAAGTTCTCAGTATTATCTAGTGTTTAAAAATGATTATTAAATACTGTATAATATGATAATTAATTGTTAAATAGTAACTTTAAAAATATCCCAAATGCAAGATGGGAAAAATATTTACTGAAATATATTCTAATATATAATATTTTAAAATGTAATTAAAAAATTTACGAAAGCAAGGATATTCTTGTGGTACTCTTTTTCCGATCCCATATATTACTTTACATAAATTACAATGGAATATGTATAATTTATGTTCGATGCAGTTTCTTAAAAAGAAACAGTATAATCAGCTGCAGTAAACATTTGTTTTTTGTCTGCTCAATTAAGTTTTGGTGAAAGATTGAGAATGCACCAAACTGGGTGTTTAAGGGTGCTGAAGAGGGGATTTTTTTTGGAGAAATTTGATTGGACGGAGCCCCACGCAGTGTACCACACACGCCATGTCAGTAGCTGGTGGTGAGGTCACAGAAAATGGAAGCTCAAGGTCTGATTTGAGTCTGGAAATCACCCACTATCTGATTCTCTTTACTGCCTAATGTCATAAAAATACAGACCTTAAATGAACAAACGTTAAAAAATAATTGGAAAATGATTTCCAGTCTTTGCAGCTGCTCAGAAAGCAAAGCATTTGTTTTAATTATGGAGCTTTGGAATATACGGTTTTCACTCCATCATTTTCCATAGTATTTATACAACTTTAATGCAAATTTTAACCACAGAACAAAACGGTGTTATAAAGCCAAATTGTTGTGCTTTTTTTAACCAGTTGAAATTTGTAGACTCTTTAAGTAAGCTATTAGAAAATGACATTAATTCTATAAAAATATAAACAGAGAGAGAAAATCATTTTAAGAAAAGGTCTGAACAGCATTTAAAATAGTGATCAAAATCAAATATCAAATAAAGAAAGACAAGTAATAAAAATAATAATAATTTAAAAAGAGAAACTGCATCGAACGAACAGTCAATGTGACCCAACCAATGCAGTTTGATCACTTGCGTTATGCGTTAAACGGCCGTGTCCGAAAGCGTCATTTGTGATGTACATCCTAGTGTTTTGACTTTGAGACAGCAGTTCAATATGTTCTTTTGGCTCACTCGAAAGTGTGATTCACAATAGACAATGAAGCCAAGACCAGCTGTGATTTTCTGTTGAGCTCACTCTATGCATTATTTATAGTCACATCAGTAGATTAGGCAGAAAGCTTGACCCGACCACACGACATTGTCTCCAGCCCATTCTCGTTCTGGTCACCGCTAACAAACGATAACCTTGTCTGCCTGCCAATAATCGTAACGCTCTATCCATTTCACATTAATCTGTCTTTTTTTCTACTTCCATATGTAGATCTATTTATAGAAGTTTATTCATTTTTGTGGATTGCACCTCAATTACCCTGTCGCTCTTAAAACAAACAAGAACTCCAACAGATCCCTCTTTAATATACACAACACAAAAAGATCCCCACTGCATTACACAAGCTAACAAAACACCATTATCTATTTAATTGCCCGAGAACTGTTAAATACCCTCTATTTACATGACAAGATGCAGCTTGATGTGAAGTGTGACACAAACGAGTCAATACACAAAAGATGACGGCGGTCACCACCGCCCCTGCACCCCCCAAAGGCAAGAGTCCGGCTCATGAATGACAGAGCTGCAACAAGAACCCTGAGCAAACTCAAACACACACACACACACACACACAAACCTAATTGCTTTTTAAACAGGTTAACGGAGCTTTAGCATCAATCCCAGGATTCAAAGACAGAAGCACAGTTCACTGTACAGATGGTAAAGAAACAACCGCAGGAGTGTTAGTGTGACAGTTACTATATGTGCAAGTGTGTGTGTGTGCATGTTTATGTGGTTTATGAGGACACATATTTGCATAATGACATGGGTATGACATAGGCATTACAATATGAAGGTGATTTATGAGGAAATGTTCGGTCTCCCCGTAATTCAAAAGGCTTAAAAACATAACAAATGGTGGGTTTTGTTTTTTTTATCTAAAAGTGCACACAGTTTCCTGTAAGGGGTAGGTTTAGGTGTAGGGTCAGTGTTGGGCAATACCACATACAGTT
>JAUMHQ010000075.1:8755189-8765338 GCA_032361165.1 Enteromius paludinosus | reverse complement strand
TATGTCCATGTACTGAACTGTTATTATTCAACCATGCCAAGGTACATTCAGTTTTCCATTCTATGGCACCTTTAAAGTACCATCATAAAGCCTCAAGAAGCAGCTATACTTTTTCTGATCGTCATGGTAACCCAGCATCTAAAAAGCACAGCGGCTACCCACGGAGCAGCTAGCGGTAGGCCTCCACCGCACATGGGCTTTTTATGTGCTTCCAACCGTTCCTCCTGTGTTCCTGGCCTGCGCTCTGTACGACGGCCCACTCCCAAAAGAGCTGACAGTACACTTTCCATCAGTTTGACTTATAATAATAAGCACTTTTGAAGGACTTGAAAAAGACAAAAGTAATGAACACAACTCAGGAGAGGCAATCGCTGTCCTGACACAGACGGATGGACATGGCGAAGCCTGTCAGTCCTGCAGTGGCTAATTAGCAGAAATGAAGTTGGATTAAAAACTTAATGGGGGGGTAATAACAGTGCAAGATGGAAAGCTAAACGAGTCAGCAAACCTTTGACAGGCTGTCTCTTTAAAAGCAACGTTTACACAGTTGTTCTCTCTCCCTCGATCCTCCTGTCCGATTTTCTGTTTTGTTATTTATTAATGAGTGTCAAACAGTAGCAGAAACACTTTCAAATGATAGCATGGCCTTGCTCATGTCTGCCACCAATTTGGGTTAGTGACTAACTAGTCATCCAACCACCAAATAATCGATTATCATTTACCATTTTATACAATGGCACCACAAATGGGACACAACCTTCTTGAGAGGAGTTTTAAAGTGCTAATGTGCACTTTGCTTTAGCATGATAATAATCAGGGGTGTAGGAATGTAATATAAACACTTGGCTTGCTTCATGAATATTAATTAGGTGACAGAGATGACTAAGTTATCCTAACACATTTTCTGAAAGGCATTTACGTTGGTGCTACCCATGATATGATTACCATTTGTGTATTGGTTTAATCCACTGCCAGCTCTACCGGGTGCCAGAAGCTTCCGCTTGTTTTTAAAGACATTGTTTAATGTGAAAGGCTACAGCAGTCTTTAGTGTTACATGATCCTTCAGAAATCATTCTAATATGCCGATTTGCTGCTCAAGAAACATTTCTTATTATCAACGTTGAAAACAGCTGTGCATGCAAATGTGTTCACATTAAACAATGTTCAACGTGAAAGTCTCCAATTCATTCTTAAAGGGATCATATAATGTTGATTTAAAGAACATTATTGTTTGTGCGTTACATGCATTCCGCCTCGTAAACATAACACCATGTCTGCATTCGTGATCGGAGAAATGACAAACAACAAGCCCTACCCTTTCACTGCTCAAAACCCGCGTTTGAATAGTAAGTAGCAGGTTCTTTTAATTAAAAAAAAAGTAACTTACTTAAAGGTTTTGAGTCAGAAGCACCAGACTGTCCTTGCAGAGACGTTATAGTCTCTGTGCACAGCCAGCATAGACTACTCTCCAGGTTTTGGGAATCAGTCCTCCATAAATGAGCTAAACGCACTAATATTTACTGTTCTGGATCAGTGTTGTGAATACAACTTCAACACTGGTTTCTAGTTGTGTCCTTTTTTGGAAGCACAAACAAAGTAGTTTCCCTTTTACAACGACACACAGTGCATCCTGAACATGGCGCCTGCAGCAGTACTTCTTTCTATAGGTAAACATTTGGGTGGGGTTTTAAAAAAAAAAACACTCAAGGCATTTCAGTGGGACGTGGACAAGTCAAAACTTTTATAAAGAATATCTCTCTCTTTTGAAACTTTAATCTTTGCAACGTTGGGGGATCTTATCTATGCACTATCAATCAATCACTTTTATTTATATAGCACTTTTATCACAGGTATTACATATTACAATTATACTACAGTTACACTGTTTGATCAACACACACATATGCAAGTCCCTAAAGGGATTGTTCACCTAAAAATGAACATTTTGTCATTAATTACTCACCCTCATGTCATTTTAAGCATAAAACAAATTAACAAATTATGTTTTCTGATGAAATCAGAGAGCTTTCTGACCCTGCATAGACAGCAACACATGGTTCCATGCAAGTGTGGTACTGCCATGAATATATATATATATATATATATCATCTGTGGTATTGTATGTACATCACAGTATCATCCTTTTAGCAGAGAATGTAAGCGTATGCCATCTCAATATCCTGAGTGCTCAGCACTGATCACATAAAGGAACTATAAAGGCTTGAAACAGCACAGAATTTAAAGGTGCATTAATTTCGGAGCCGAGTTTGAGATAACTCATACTTAAGTCAAATAAAACCCCCTGACGTGACAAACGGTCCTACCGAGAGGCAGCCAGAGAACAGCATGTCTCAAGTTGTCGGCAAATGGGAGAGATGAGTAAAAACGGCTGAGCAAATGAGGCCCTGGCTGCGCTCACACAGAGCAAAGTGAACTGTTTACTCAGAGCACACAGGGGAAGATGACTTTTACTGCAACCCCATCCTCGCTCCCTCCCTTCCCCCACTCGCTCTCTCAGTAACGCACACTCTTCCTCTCTGTCTGTAGTGAGTGAATGTCAGAGGGTGAGTGTGCGTGACCTTGAGTCGCGTCAGAAGCACAGCGAGGGTCGTGCTGCCTGCAGGCGTCCTTGAACTGCATCTGCAAGACACACACACACAAAAAAAAAAAACCTTCACGGTACCCAGATAGATATCTCAAATATCCTGGCTTTCTATAATGTCCACATGCGCTATCAGTCCCTGTGATG
Organism: Enteromius paludinosus; assembly: GCA_032361165.1. NCBI lineage: Eukaryota > Metazoa > Chordata > Actinopteri > Cypriniformes > Cyprinidae > Enteromius > Enteromius paludinosus. Next base: position 8,762,588 of record JAUMHQ010000075.1, on the reverse strand, counting down.
AAAAATTTCATAGAGCCCGTGTACCTCTAACCTCACACCACAGAGGAATCGCAGTTATCTGCTTGTCTAGCCAAAGATACAATTTGCAATATGAAGGCAGTGCAGCGTCTAAGAGATGACACATGGGAGGGAATCGAAGTATAAGGGAGCTTAAAAGGAGGTCAGATAGCTTACGCACACTGATGTAGTGTTTCTCCGCTTCGAATGCCATCCATAACAGGCACATGCATGCCATGCCACCCAATTACATAAAGGAGGTGTGGAAATGTTGAAGTGGCTGTTTTAGCCTAAAATGGTAAAATAAATAAATAAATATATATATATATATATAAACTTATTGTTAATAATAAACTAACCTATTAAATTAAAGTTAATCAAACAAATTATATAATATTATATATATATATATATATACACACACACACACACACACAACATTTATTTAATTAAATAATATAATTAGTTATTGTAATAAAGAAAAAAATGATTTAACTAAATAAAATGTACAACATTTTCATAATTCCACCGTGCTACCTCAAAGAATTTTATGAACTACTCTGAACACTATTGCATTAACACTTCGTGGATGCTCACCCTAGATAGAGTGGCTTTTTCTAGGAGGTCAAAAACAGATACATGCAGAGCTTTTACAACGTGAACGATGACAGATTCTCAGAGGCCCGGGCCCCCTTCCGAGGAAGTAGAATTGACCCCCTCGGCAGATGAAACCCTACACCCTGCCAATCGTGGCCGTACTAGTACCCAGCTGTTCTTGTCCTGCACTTGGGTGTGCTTCAGCTTGCATAGAGCGGTTTTTAGTTTAACCTCAGGAGGGTGATCAGGAGGGGACAGAATTTAGCGTTGTTCATCATCCCAGCGGTGTGGCTGAAAACATGTTGCCAGATATCTTATCTGAGAATACTATGCATGCAGGTTGGCCTGCGGAGCTAAGTTTACATAAGTCACTGGAATGCTAGGACACATTTGACTTTCACAACACTCAAGATTCCGTGACAAGAGGTAAAAAAGCGGAGCTCGTTAATGTTGAAATTGGACGAACATGTAGGCGAGAATCCTTATTCTTAACAGGAATATACGCTGTAGGGATATTTGAGCATAGTGGTATCCATTTCTCATGTGGCAACAGGCTAAACAACTGCCAGGGTCCTGATAAGGAACCGAGACAAGGTGACCCTGAGATCAGAGGTTATGTTCACGGACAAAATGGAAAGGCTGATTAGTTAGTCTGCCTTCCTCTTTAATACTAAGAGTAAAAACAGAAGAGAAGAGCCAGAAAAATAAAATAAAATAAAATAAAATAAAATAAAATAAAATAAAATAAAATAAAATAAAATAAAATAAAATAATTATTAAATGCATTGCCCAGTCACTGTGGTTTGCACGGACTGTAGCAATATTTCCTATAGACTGCACTGAATCAATGTCATATTTTTTATATTTGTAATAACCCTTCAGATCAATGTAATTCTATTCCACAAAATTCCAAATTCTGTTCCAAGCCCTTTAAACTTATTTCACTGGGACTCTTTGCTTTGTGCCGGAGAAAATAGGTCACATATAGACTTCCACTTTTCTGACCAGACAAAAGAAAAGTTCAGCTGAGTTTTATCACATAACTCAGCAGAGACCACCTTCATTAACCCCAGCGAAGAGAGATCAAGCTCTCATATTGCCAGATGTGCTTTGGAGCCCTTATCAGCCAGCATGTATGTGAGACAGGCTGATCTTAATTAAATACTGCTCCTATCCAAAGGCTATGCAGCGCACTCGTTTTTACTCCCTTCACTGCTGCCTTTTCCCATTCAGGGAGGAGATTATTTCAGCGGCTAATGGCGGAGGACTCTAAAAATCCCTTGCCTTATTAAGTAACATATTGTGCCTCATGCTATCTTAAGCAAATGGTTTCGCTGGAACTCACTAGAATTCAAAGCCGAGACCTAACACCGTGGCTTTGGCCATGACAGGTTGCCTTAATTTGTAGCCACACGTTTACTCACTTGTTAGGTAGCAAATGGTGCTTGCCGTTACAATTCTCAATTTCAACTCATCAACATCTATGTTAATGTCTATCTTAATTCACATTCGAATATAGTGTAAACAGCATAGCTGAGGATTTGATTCTTTTTTTTATATATATATATGTGTGATAAAAACATGCAAACGTCTCATGTCACATGTGTTCAAAAATAGTTGGATGGAATGCCGTAGAATGTAACGCAAGATGTTTTTAAAACAGTTTAACTACTTTGAACTTTAAAACATCGTCTTAAATGTGACCCAAATGGCATGATATGCTGACAAACAACCAAAGACGGTACTTTACATAGACCGTCTATTTTTAAAGCATAGCAGACAGACTGCAACAAACATATCTACTGTAGTGTATAAACACCCAAAGTCTACCAAGTGAACTGTCAGTCGGTGATTGGTTTGTGTTTACTGACATGGAAATAGAACTATATATATCAATATATTGACTTCTAACATATCTATTCAATGGTTTCACTTCCAAAATAATTATACTGAACTACCTGGACTGTGTTTTTTTTTTGCATATATTGATTAACCTAATTATCAGGTATTAATATGATTACCTACCTACAACCTAATTCACTTGGCTTACCATATAATTTGTTATACATCCCATAGCTTTCACTAAAATTCAAAACAACTTCTATATTGTTGATATTTATGCAACAATATTAGAAATCACAAATTGATTTATTTTGGTTGTATACTTATAAGTGTGGAATTTGGAGAAAACTGTAGACACTGTGGTAAATTTTACACTGGTGCTCAATTTTCCATTATAGTCTGGGCCGACAGAGCTAAATGTAAATAACGAACTAGTGTAAAAATAGAGTTTTTGTGCTCTGGAAAATGTTCTAATGTTGGCCTAGTCTATGTTTTGTGTCTTTTACATACCTTCCAGCCTGCAAACTGCCTGTCTAACCCTCGTCCGACCTTCAGCCGAGAGAGAGGCAAACATGGTTGACCTGCCACTAAACTTTCCCCGGCTGGATGATAAGCGCTTGTTTAATTATATTCATCTACATGGATCTGACATTGTTCCAGGATGATGTCAGAGCTCAGCAAGGTTAGCGGGAGCCGAAAGTGGATGGGAATGTTAAAGCCACCCACTGCAGCACTTTGCAGGCAGCAACTTTATTTTCTGCTTTGTTCCACAAGCTCAGAGGGCAGCTTCACTATCCGCTGTTACCGAGGGCATACAAGGGCATCCGCCGAATAGAGGCGAACCGGTTGGGAAGACTGTGGAAGATTGCGTTAAAAAGAAATAAATGTCACTCAAATGTGAAATACGGCAGCTCTGCGTGCTAATAGCCTGTTGGATGCTAGCCCACGACAAAACGTTTGCGAAATGAACGCATTTTGGGTTTTATACGCCATAATAGTATCGTTTTTCGATGAGGTAACTTTCAACCCAGTGTTTCGAAGTTTGAGCAATAGCAATCATGTTTCAAAGAGGTACACCATTTTTTGTGTGTGTGTGTGTGTGTGTGAACTAGGGGTGTGGGCATGGAGGACATGCCAATGTTTTCATGACAACAGCAGGTCTTGTGAAGTGATCACTCAAAGCCGGGTCAATTCCTTTTGATAGATAGGTTTACGTGTGCGCACCTCAAGGGGGGGAAAGAGTACGCAAGGCTGCTATAAAACATCTTTAATGGCTGAACCCGGTGCTGCTCCAGTCTTCATCTCATTTACAGGCAACTTGGATGTTTTATCACCTTCAGCTCTCCTTGCTAGCCTCGCCACCCACACGAACCGAGCGGGCGGATGGTGGATGAGCATACCCGAGCACCAATTATATCATTGCCCTTATTTACGCCATTCAAATGTTTTCAGGTCAGCTCTAATCTCCTCCTAATCAGCGAGGTCAAACTACAAAAAGTGCATATTGCTTCAAAAAAAAACAGGCCAGCTAAATCAGAGGCGTCTAGCTGCGAATGTCAGGCGAACCACAATTGCATAAGCAACAAAATGGCACATAAAGGCTGAAAATTGTCAGCCTGCTGTGCATAAAATGGAGGTTAACTGAAGCATGTGTGAAATTGTGTCACTTGCAGTTGACTGGAATTGAGGTCTGGTTTGGGTCACGTTGACGTGTATCAAAAGGGTATTAAGGTCGTAACTGTCGTTTTAGATTATCTCAAATCCCCTTAGATTTGCTCTGAAAACAGATCGATTTGCGTGTAAGTGGACTCTTAATTCAACTTATCCTATCTTATGTAACGGACTGCGCTAGTGAAACCAGAACTTGGTCAATAGCGGGTTAAAATGCAGATGTTTACGCCTACAAAATAACTCTACGTGCAGATTAAAACAATAAGGTTATGCTATCAGCAAAATTTGACAATCCAACAAGTGGCCTTCACTTTATGCACTTTGGCCCAAATAATTCTACCCTAGCGTAGCAGTTCTGATTCTGTGTTCTAGTTCCTTTCTGCTGATGCCGCAAATGAACACAGCACAGCAAATACGTTACCATGAGGATTGTGCAAAGAACAATCACATCAGTCTGCCCATCTAGCATGGCGAAGAAAGGACCAAATCTATCTTCTTCTTTTTTTAAGTGTATGAAGTTTTCAATAGGAGGTTTTAGAAAATCCTCTTTCTGTAATGACATTTTAGAACAAAACTTTGGTGGTGGGATACGTCATAAAACACTTAAGGTCATGCTAATCTGTCTTGGAACAGGGGAATTAAAATAGCAAGACTTTCTTCATAAATTCATACGTTTTCATAACAAATTCATAAGTTTGGTCACTCAACTTGGAAACTCAATTTTTCAAACTTCTGTTTTTATTTCACACAGAAAATAATGAGGAGGGTTTATGAAAGACTTTACTATATGGTTTTATAATATAATAATCGATAAAAAAATTAATTAATAAAAGCATATGAATAATGTTATATATGAATGATGCAACAAGGCTGCATTTACTTGATAAAAAAAAATACAGCAAAGCAGTAATATTGTGAATTATTGCTATATTGTTATATTTTTTATACATTTCTTGGCAAAGCATCCTTACTCCAGTCTTCATTGTCTCATGATTCTTCATAAATCATTCTAATATGTTGATTAAACATTTCTTACAATTATCAATTAATTATGATTAATCACATTCAAAATGAAAGTATTTGTTTACATAAGGACTAAACAAATAATGAATATATAAATACACACACATACAGTATATATTTCAAAAATATTTACTTGTATATTTATACTTTTTATATTTTTATTAAATATATACATGGATGTGTGTGTATTTATATACATATAAAATATACGCAGTCAACCCATGTACAGGTATATGTAAAGAATATTTTTTATTTTGGATGCATTTAATCATTTGATAGCACTATTCTTAATATTGAAATGTTGTGCTGCTCGATATTTTAGTGCAAATTGTGCTAAATTGTAATTTTTTAATATTGATCCATAAATAGAAAGTTCAAAAAGTCACAGCACCTACTGTCAGCCACCCACCCCGAATGATAATAATGATCACTTTCACCTCCGTTCATCCTAAATAGCCTGGCCTAACACTTTACAAATGATGTGTTCAGGTGATCTGACGCACACAGCTTTCTTCCTGAAGCCTTGTTTTCACCTCAGCTCTGGCGAGATCATTGTTCATAATTAACCCAAATCACTGGTCGAGGGAAGATCATGTGTCCCGACCTGACAAAACAGCTTATTAAACTGTGCTTGACCTTGGTGTGACTGCTAAAGTGGATGTCAACCTTGAACTACGGATGACACACTACCGCCAAACGGCCTTAATTCACTCACCAGAGCAAGCTGGATCGGGTTTCGGCCCCCATTATTGGAGATGCCCACTAAAAATACACCAACGAACAGTAAAGTGCTGTTCCAAAGCAGCCTGGATGCTAATTATCTCAGACTGGTGGGAAACAATCTGGCCCTCTGGGTCTGGTCTAAGGCTGTGCGCGAGGGTGACGATAGTGTCATCCTCAACAGTGTGACCAAGACATGTCCGCCACTCCCAAGGTCTCGCTGAGTTGCCGTCTTTAGTATGCACTACTTGGGGGAAGGGTAATGTTCTGATTTACTGATGACTATCAAATGGAAAAACAGCTGCCCCTTTGTGATGAATGAGCTGACACTTTTTGTTCAAAGCGCCAGTAAAACCTTTAAACGAAGCACAAATGACCACAACAAAAAGACTACACCTCTCTAGCGATGCAAAAGCACTAAGAATTAACATATCAAAGTGGCATGTTGAAAACACAGGACTGTAATGTTTACCCAGCTGTCCCTCGTGTTTCGGTCTCTCCATCACCACAGATTCCTTCCACAGTTCAAACACGGAGGGCAACCAGACTACGGCAAAAAAATGTGCCATGGGCTGAACTCAACAAAACCGCATCCCCCGGGTAACGGCATGAACTACACACCCACAACGTGTTGTGAAGGGGTGCCTGCTGTTGCTCAGTAACAGATTAGCCCAGTTTATGCTTTAGCGCGGTGGATCCGCTGCCCATCACCGCTCGCTCTCTGCCAAATCATGGCCAGAGGACTTTCCAGACACTCACGCTAAACAGCCCTTGACCATGAACTGTCTGACTGTTCAAACATTTTCAAAAACCTTGAACACTTCTCTGTGATGCCCATTCTGCCACAGAACATGTCTACAATATCTTTCTTGATAACAGCACAGTCTATTTTTTTGTTTCAGCCGGCTTCGTAAATAACGGCCATGGTATTTAACTCTGAAATGAACAAAGCATACAAGAAAATATTAAATGTCTTTTAAGAACATATTTTGGCTGAACATGGTGTTCCCTCTCATTCTCTGTGCCTCCGGCAATAAGAAGTCCATTTACTAGCTGTAGAGAGACCCATTTGAGAAAACAGAGTGATGGTCGAGAATTGGAGAAAATATTAGAAAGTACATTTATTTCCCTCTGTGGCAAAAGTCTAAACTCGCACACACATATACATATATACACACACACACACACATACATATATATACACACACACACACATATACATATACATATATACACATATACATATATATATACATATATACACATATACACACATACACATATATATACACATATACACACACATACATACATACATACATATATATATATATATACACATACATATATATATACATATACATATACATATATACATATACATATACACACACACACATATATATATATATATATATATACACACACACACATATATACACACACACACACACACATATACACACACGCGCATATATATATTAGTGCCGTCAAAAGATTAATCGCGATTAATCGCATCCCAAATAAAAGTTTTTCTTTGCATAATATG
>JAUMHQ010000075.1:8735620-8748093 GCA_032361165.1 Enteromius paludinosus | reverse complement strand
CTATCTATCTATCTATCTATCTATCTATCTATCTATCTATCTATCTATCTATCTATCTATCTATCTATCTATCACAAATAGGTTAAAAGTATAAATGAACGTGATAAATTTTAAACTAAACATTAAACATTAAAACGGTGTTTCATGTCAAAGTCTGCCTAGTTCAGCCTTTCTGTGCCTTGAGAAGACACAGCTTTTACACCAAGTTCACACCTCTTGGGACCCCATATGACCAGTCAACAGTTCTGGCTGGAGTAAACATGCCCCGCTGGGGTTACAGATGGGCTATATCCTGATGGGACATAGTATCAGCCATCAAGTTTTTCACAGTTTTTCTCTTGCATACAAAGAGATGTTAACATCCCAGCTGCCCCTCCTTACTATACAGTTGATTCCCTCTCCCTCCCGACACAGTCACATGTTTCACTGCTGTGTGACAAGCTGTGAGAAAAACCTTTTGCTCCTGTGTGATGTTTACACATTTTCAGAGTTCACTGACTAGATATGGTGAAAGTTAAAGATTTAAAGTGAAATGTCAAGTCACTATCCAAATAAAGTGTTTATATTTGTACAGCGCTCTTCACAATGCACATTGTTTTAAAGCATCTTTATAGAAAATCATGATGGTAATGCTTATAATAGTTAATATTGTCACACCTTATATTAATTTATATATTAATCAATAATTTATATATCACCCTATGCAAGTATATATATATATATATATATATATGAAGAGTTTATTTGCAAAACAGAAACTCATAAAAAATCATGTTGTTCATGATGTTATCATGTTTTTATTGTGATTTATTGTGTTAGTTGGACTGTATTTGTTTATTACTGTAACCCAAAATAACCCAACTGCAGCTTGATTGAGTTTAATTGGAATGCATAATAAAAAAAAAAACTTTGTATAGAAAGCTTTGTGATAATATGGCTTACATTTCGCAACAATACAAATGATCACACAACTGAGATTTGCTGTAATAGTATATACTGCTTTATTGGACTATACAGGTATGTAGAAAACTGTATCTCCAACTTCAATCATTGGGCGATAATACAGTTTTGACATTATTAGTGTACAAAGTGGGTTTTATTATTAGTTTACAGAAAAATGATGTGATGCTCAATGCACTACCTCCAAATTTGTAGGAATATCATGTTATGCAAAAAAAAAAAAAATTGGTTTTGCTTCAGTTGTGTATATTTATAGAATATTCTACCAGCAGTCAGACACCAGAAACCCCTTTTATCACAGCAAAATCAAAGTCATGCAAGTATGCTTCCTTTAAAGTATAATAATGGGTTTAAATAACACATCCATTTCCTCTGGGTGATTCTAGAAAGGACTAGTGGCTCAAACACTGATCCCCGACCAAAGAGTAAAGGCAAAAACAAAGAGACTTTGGCCTCAGCATGTGACGGTCACAAAGGGAAACATTAGGTCTGCCAGGAGACAATGACCTTTGATTCCGCTGATTTCCCTTGAACCTTCAATGACCAGGAAGAGCAAAGGCTCCCTAGGCAGGCAGGTGCAAACAAGGATATGGGGTGAGAAGCGCAAACTGCCATCTCCCCTTTGGACTCAAATACAAAGGTTGCTGGTCTTGCCAAAGAGGCCACCATTGAGAGGAAAATTACTGTTTAACACAATATTGACACAGTCACTGAAAATAGGCATTGTGAAGTGAGAGCGCAATGAACGCTGCCTACATATGCATCTGCATAAAACATAAATATGACTGCAGCAGCTAGCAAAATCAAACAATTTAATATCATTGCCGTAGCACAAAATGGCTAAGTGATAACTTGTGTTAATTGATGCCCAGAACCAAGCTGCGAGTCTAGTATTGTGTTGAACTGCTGATGATGAGGTTTTGTCACTTTATCTTCATGTGACAATGTACATTTCCTCAAGCAATATGTTCAAAGGTCTTGGCGCATAACGACAATTCAGTGAAGCCGTCAAAAAGTTATTCAGCAGCTTGTTAGTGTCTGTCACAGATGTTTTGTCACACTTAGCCTTTTTTAATTAACTAGAACTGGGTCAAACCAATGCTAAAGTTTTGAGGGTGCATGGAGGAAAATAAGGGCTAGTGGTCACAATGTCAGCAACGATAAAAATTTCAATCCAAATCCTTATTAGCAGTGGTTTTATGTGTTGTGGTTTCAAATAAAAACTGGCCTTCCTTTAGATCACATAATATGGCATGATGCTAGTAGCAACACATGGGTTTGATTTTCAGGAAAAACAAGATCTGATCAAATATATATCTTGAATGCAATGGAAGTTGCTTTAGATAAACGTGCCAAATGTGACATGGAAAATATGGGGGGGGGGGTCAATGTGATCAGATTCAGATGAAAACAATTATGCAAAAATCATGCAGATTTTGCAGTTTCTTAACTATATTACAGCTTCAGTCATTGCTATATATATATAATTAATTGCAGTTTCCATTGTGACAACTAACCCCATGTACTGTATGTAGTGGTAGAACATGCCTGCCTATTGATGAACATGTTGTTTATGGTTAATAATAATGTAAAATTGCAATAGCTTTATTGTAGCCATGACTAAAACTAAACCAACCCTGAAGTAAAAGATGTGAGAACTCTTTACTTTAGCTCCTTGTTCACATTTAAGTGCTACGAAGTTGCATTTACAACTAATTTGGCAAAGCATTCAGATTGCTCAGAGGGGTTAATTGCTTGTTTTAGCCTGAGGTTGGCGTCCATATATACTGGAGTGTTTCCTGTCCATTAAAGTGTCAATTATTTGTTTTTTGTTTAGAGAATGTCAATATCCCTACTAGTTGGTTAATGGGACATAATACTTAGACAGTGGCTTTTAGTTGGTTTCGCCATCTAAGATGTGTTGGCCAGGGGAAGCGTTGTGGCTTTTGGATGTATGCTTGTATGAGGTGAGACACCCTGTGGATTTAGGCCTTGTATCGTAATGTAACCCTCGTTATTTCCCTGAGCGATGCAGATCAATAACTGCTGTTTATGCATGCGGCCCACATATACCGCACTACATTTCAGAGAAAGTAAGGTTGCTATTATGGCTGCTTAAAATCTGGCACGGTTTCAGCGTCCAAAGAAGAAGCTGTGAAAATAAAAGACAAACGTCCTCCCATTGAGATCTCAGTGGAGAGGGAGCATTATGTTGTTTGTTGTATGTGAAAAAGAGAACTTATCAAATCATATCTCAACTAAAACATTTATTATTCATACCAGAGAGCGATAATAAGGTGTTTACAAGACATCGCAGATACCGGCTACTGTAGAGCAATGTGGCCGAAGATCTCAAGACAGCGAATGGGAGGGAAGTGGAGGAGAAAGAGATGGAGAAAAAGGAAATAACCCCATGAGTGTTTTATGTGCAGGGTTGTGACACACTGTGGCTTTCTGTGCTTGTGTGGCAGAATGGAGAGCGGGGGCGGAAGACTTGGCGTTTTACAGAGGAAAGGCCTCACTGTGTGCACATTGTGCAGCCATGTGTGGCATCACCACAGTTCACATCTTACCCACGTACAGTCTCCCAATTTCTCCCAAAGGGACTTCCAATTCTCCTTGGCCTTGTTCCCTTTTTATCCGAATGCTTAAGCATGGAAAATCACTGACCTAGCTTTGGGGGATCTAAAGGGTTAGGGATGTATGAGCTGCGCATAACCTGTTTCAGAGTTTATCTAATGCACCGAACAGTCGAACTATGAAATCCGAGATGCATTTTTAAAAACGTTGATGTTGAATATATTAATATGGATTCCATTGCACTCTGAAAAAGATGCTTTGACTCCTCCTAGCAATAAAATGCCATTTGAGTAAATCTCCCTTGAATCTCGCTGTCACAAATGGTTAATATTTCTCCTTTGTCCTGAGGAAGGCATGGGATAATCCTACATTTGAATGGGGTAACCCTATCAAAAGCTGGACTTTTCCGTGACAAATTACTTATGTTAATCTCTACATGAGCATACCTTTTATCAATGTGCTGAGGTCCCACATTTATTTTGCCTTGGGCGACTGTCTCCTCCATGTGAAGGATCTCACATTATAATCCACAGATCACGTTGAATGGGGCAAGTATCTCATTTCTCATTGTGCGCTGCTTCCATTTAAGGTACATGCTAACGGAAAGCCAACCGAATGTGGATTGGAGTTGAATAGGACCGCAGGGTGAGGTGCTCAGAGCCAGGGCTGCTAAGTCATCAGGTGGAGGGTCATCTTGGCTCTTTGTGAGATTTAACGCTGGGTAAATGTCACCGGCGAACATCCCAGATCTAGCTATTCACTTCCAGGCTTTCAACGAGTCTACAGGTATAGTCGGTTCTCATAACAATGTTAAAGGGCTTTGCGGCATTGAATGCTTTTGGATCAAATGTCTGATAATTATTACCAATTTTGGCCCCCCTCAGATGGTTAATATGGAACATGTAAATGTAATCAAATAATGTAAACGGTTTTCTCAAAATATTACACCATTACTGTGGCAGAAATATTTCCACAATAGATAGACAGCAATTGATGTTAGATGTGTTCATGTCATCCTGGGAAGTTCATATTAGGCAAGTTGCAACATTGGATGTTTTCGGTCACTTTGGTAATTTATCCTAACGTTACTTCTATAAACCGATGAATAAGGATGTGCATCGGATGTAGGGTGTGCAATCCAGTAGCATACTATTGTATTTTGTACGTTCATCTTAGCTAGTTTTATTGTAAACAAAAAAAAACCAAATGCCCCCAAATCAGACTCTAGTAATAAATAAATGCATATAATTATTGTTGAAAAGATAGTTTTTTAACCAGTTAAGCCCCATTCACACGAGCAGCGACTTTTGTTGATTGAAAGTTGAGAGAATCAACTTTGTCACGTCACTGGACACGCCCCATCTGATCGCCAACGGTCGCTATCGCTAGCTTGTGTCGCCAGCTCTCCATTAAAATGAATTGGATCGTGCTGCCTTGTAGCTGTGTATCGCTGCTAGTGTGATCGGAACTTAATCGCACATGAACCCACTAAGTCATAATTATAAGCCAGAAATTAGGAAATGTATTTAAAGTCCTGACTCCTGAGTTTCCATGTCAGAGAGAAAAAATCCTAGCCAATGCTATGGTTGCAGAGTCTAATATGAAAACTTGTTAAAATTTATGATTTATTTTGTTTTATTTTAAGTTGCATGTGCAAAAAATGCTAATATATTTATTCATATAATTATGATTTATTATGTATCCAATCTACAGCACCTCCATATATATCAAATAAAAACAAAGTAAGAAAACCACTGATGTTCATTTGTATTCACTATTTTGTAGAAGTAATTAAAGTTGAAGAATCATCATATCATTCTTAAACAAATGACTTGAATGCACCTGACATCATAATTATGACTTACAACCCAACTCATAAATAAAAAAAATTACCAGAAGGACCTGAAGGCTTGATGGATGTTTATTATGACAATGATAATCATATGATGCATCATATAGACGAGAAGTTCAGAAGGAAAAAAGTAATTATATGGATTAAATTTGATTACATTTAAATTAAATTTCTTAAATTGTATTAATTTAATTATCATATTAAGCTGGCACCTCTGGGGTTAATATTTGATGTCCCAAAACCTGAAAGGCAAGTCTTCTTACTAGTCAACAACACGACAAAGGCTTTGTGTCCCAAAGATTACTACCACAGTTGGCTCATTTTTTTGTTATTATTTTTTAATGAGTTTCTTTTTCTGGCATGTCCTATATTCTTTCAAAAACATGTCAGAATTGTCCGTCTATGAGACGCTTGCGCAGACGGGGAGCTGAGAAGCAGGTCAGGCGCTGATCCACATGTGTCGCGGTGGATGTGTGCTGAGGGGGAGTGGAGCCCCGCCAAAGCGCTGCGGCGATGTGTCAGACCTGCTCGCTCTTTTGTGGCGTGCCATTCATTCTCCTCGCATGCTTTGTTTTCACATCTTGTTGACCTACTTTGCGCTCTTGGAGTAATCCTCCTGGCTCGTTCCACGGGTGGTTGGGGTGGAGCACTTTGCTATGCCTTTCGCTCATTAGAATATCAGATAGCAGAAGAAGGTCTCTCCAAAAAAAAAAAAAAGAGAGAGAGAAAACAGGAAAATCATCAAGGACTGTCTGGAAGTGGAGCACAAGGCCGTTACGTGCATTGTCTCAAGGGCCTGGGCTTGAACTCATTTACCAGGGCCTTGGCCTGTAATCGTGAAGACTATTCTGAGTCAATGCATTGTGCTTTTGAGTAAGGCTATCTATTCTTAGAGAAAAAGACTTTGAGTTGGTCCCCAGTGTCGAAGGGTTCAATGAGCTTTTTTTTTTTTTTTGAAGCTGGGCTGGTTTTATTCATCTGTCAGACTTACTTAGAGCTCTTAAATTGTGAAGTCATTGTAAGCTTATCCTAGGTTTGACCAATGCCTACTCACTTAACGTTCATTATGTTTAAGAGGCAAAGCGTGTTTTAACTTTACAGAATGTAAGCTTGGTGTGCTTTATGTAAAACTGATCAGAGCGATTTCTCGATTATGTACATTAAAAGTTTCATCGTTCTGATTTTTTATGATCCCTCTTAGATTGCTAAAATCCCTGGTTAATAAACTGGATCCTGCCCAGGCCCTTCCCACTCCAAAGCAACCAGCATAATTACAGAAAGGATCTTTAATTAGGGCAAAGAGAAGAATTATCCAGCTGTGGCCAATGCAGTCTTCTCCTACATCATTTTCTCTTTCAGTGAGCCAAAAAATCAAAGGAGGGAGAGGACTAACAGAGAGGACGGGGAGGGCACCTTGGTGGAATTTACCTAGCAATGTTGTTTTTGGTTCCAACATTTACCCTCTGTCCTTCACCACAGATTGGATCTTTGAATCAGACTTTCTTTATGTCATTTTAATTAGTACACAAATCTATGACATAGAAATAAAAATGATATAACATATAAAAATACACAGATATTTTTATGGAATCGCAAAGTTTTTGTTTATATAATATGTGCTCTGTATATTTATTATATAAACACACACACATGCATGCATATATCAGAAAATATGTTAATAATTATAATTATATAGTAAATACATTTTATTATAAAACAAACTTTATAAATCTAAATATGGACATAGAAATACATGGAAATATTTTCTAAATATATCCTGTATGTGTGTGCTTTTATATATACATGAATAAATATACACAGAGTACACACATATATTATGCAAACAAAAACTTTTATTTTGCATGTGATTAATCGATTAATTGTTTGACAGCAATATATATATATATATATATATATATATATAAATGTATACAGTATATTGCATGTGTGTCTAAATTGTATAAAATAATAAATATGTCTCAAAATATGCAAAAAAATTATAACATGTTGTGACTGATTATTGTTAATACAATAACTTCATGTATCTATGGTTGTGCATCTATATAGCCTAAATATATAATACTATAATTTGTTTTTTAGATATTAATGCATTTTAATGGAATACTTTTTTTTTTTTTACTTGAATTTGCATTAAAAATGTCACTTGATTTTTATTTTTTTTTTTCAAATTTGCGCACATTTTTGTGCCATTGGACATCCGACGGACATCTTTTGTTGTTGTATCAAATGTTGTTTTTAGTGCTTTGCGGCATGTTTTTAAGACAAATACATATGCAGAAGGCTAGAGTGTGCCATGTTTGGGGGATGGGGTGGGTGGTCAAGCCGCTTACCAGCTCTTGCTGCCGTGCTACCAGAGAGAAAATGCAAGCAGGGTCAGTCCAGTTCACAGCAAGCTATTGACATGCTGTTGCCCTGATTACTCATTACCAGAACTGCAGGAGGTAGTCTGGGGCACAGAGCGCTGCCGTGCCCTGGCATACGGGACAGGCCCCACCATTCATAACTAAAATCCCATTACTCTCTATTACAGGTCCAAAGGTTAACAGCCAATGACCCCTTGCCCAATGCTAGCAAGTCACTGGGGTGATACTGACACCGCTTACAAAAGAACACAGGGCTGAATATTCGTCTGTCTGTGATTCTCAGTGTTAAGGGCAGCGCTGCTGGTGACTCAGCGCAAGAAGAATATGTTTTGTGGGGAATGGGGGGCTTGGAAATTGTGTGTGTGTGTATATGTGAATGAAAATGGTCTTGAGTGAAAGGGACAAGCTTCATAAAGTTACTTTATGAGCTGGAAGTAATGGAAGTAGATATCTTGAGTTCAACTGATTCCAATTATGAAACGATAAGACTGGATTAGAAATTCTGAAAACAACAATGATGAAATTAGAAACTGGGTGTTTCTTCAACTATGGGTCTGTGCATAACATTTTTTACAATCTCAATAGAGATTATTTATTTTGACTAAAATAAAGAATGGATAATTCTATGATGCCCCCTATTTTCCTGTCTGTACGTTTTTAAAATTTGAGATTTTTTGTATTGTGCTGTGCATATAAATATATATATATATATTTCCCATCCTACCTCTAGCAATATAAAGTGGTAATATAGAAAATATTAAAATACATATTTAAAAAAAGGAATAAAATAAATAAAAAGGAACTTAATCAGGAATTGATTTTCTTTAAATAATGGGGATTGATAAATCTTGTCTAATAAATACTGCAATATTGTATAAATTAATTTTATTTACATTTGATTAGTGTAGATATGAAACATCCAAGGGATAGTTCACCCAAAAATTAAAATTATGTCATTAATTACCTTAAGTATTAACCTGTAAGACCTTCGTTTATCTTCAGAACACAAATATTTTTATTACATTTTATTTAATTTTTTATTTAATTTTATTTTTTATGAGTTATTCCAGGAGCTCTCTTATAGACAGCAAGGGTACTACCAAGCTCAAAAACGTAGTAAGGACATCGTTAAAATAATCCATGTGACATCACGTAGCAACATAAGTGTGTGGTGCTTCTGACATAGAACAGTATACATTGTTTATGTTCAGATCAAGGCAAGCGCATACGTCGTGATAGCTACTGTCCAAAATGTCACCAGGGAGATGCAAAGGAGACAAATTGTTGAATAAACTCATTTCTTTTTTTTGTGCACAAAAAGTATTCTTTGAAATATTACAGATGAACCCCTGATGTCACAAGGATTATTACGTATCTGGGCCTTGATCGTGGTAGAACCCTTGCTACCATTCCAGCACTCTTGCATTCATATCCATATGTACATAAATGAAAGTCAACTGTGTTTTATAATTTAGCCACGATTGAATAATCGGAATAATCTTCACTCGGGTCCACATTCCCACTGCTCTACCTTTCGTCACAGAGAAAAGAAACGATGCCATTTGGGTCGGATGCTCAGTAATGTCTATTTAAGGGTATTTCCGAATTTGTTTGTGATACTAAATAAAACACAGATGATGAAACCACAGTGGTAAACTAAGGAGGCTGACCTTGTCCTGCCTCTGTAACACAAGCCCTAGAATGATCTGCAGGTCAGCAACCTTCCCCTGCCCTCCATTATCAGACCACACTCTCTCGCTCTCGCTCTCTTTTCTCCCGCTACACTCCCACACTTCTCTCTCTCTCTCGCTCTCGCTCTCTTTGTCTCTCTCGCCCCTCGTGGGGGTTTCTATCTCCTTATCTTTGTCTATGCAAAATGTACACGGGTCAGCTATTATACTTGTGCAGCGGCCTTTTTAGGCTGTCATCACTTTCCTCACTATTACCAAATAATGCAACATTATAATGTCAACAGAGGTCATGTAGTATTATGTTCCGTTCCTCCTCCGCATTGATCAATACACAGCAGAAGCATGCGAAAACTTTGCTCGTATGCCTTGTTGTGCGGTGAGGGACACGCATTTCCAGGTGACTGAATGATTGTGACGCAGAGCGATGTGGAAAGCGCTCTGTTATTGCTGAAAAACGAGACGGCGTCAGCAGCTTCTTGATGTCCCCCATTCAATGAGTAATTACTGCAAATCGCAAAGGCGAGCGCCAGAGAGCCTGAAGACGCCTCATCCATTTTGACGCTCATCTTTGCAATTTAAACCACCGGTGATCTCTCAAAAGGGCCTCCTCAATTGCGGCACATTTGCACGGCATTATTTTCACTTGTCCTTGTCCGCCGAGCTCCTTATCTATGACGCCCTTCGTTATTATTCTCTGAAAATAACTTTGTGCTCAAGGTGAACGAAGCCTTAATATCACAATCAGGGGTTGTGGGTTTTGTATTTATGCATTTAGCAGCCACTTTTATTCAATGTAACTTTCTGCATTTAAGTTTTGAAGTGAATCCACAAATATGATATATATCCAAAAATATAAATTGAAAATTTAGTTTTATCTAAATATCTAAAATATTGATGTCCCATACTAGTGACCCATATTTTAGTATTTGACCATGAAGATGCTCTCTGTAGGTTTATTATAATGAATTAGAACTATACTTATATAAGAAAAAGTAAGGCTATATATATTTCTAATATTACACACACACAGACACACACATGTATGTGAACTAAACTAACTAAACTTCAATTTGAAAATTGAACTAAATTCAAATGAAAAAGCTAAATATTAATAAAAAAACATGCTGTTATTTGAATAATACTAGAATAACACTGTCTTGATGTAGAGTTATTTATATTAAAAAAACTATCAAATTCTGGTGTGTGATATTATTTCTAGAACTATTCAAAAACAATCATCAAACCATTAAATATTTGCACCCTGACCCCATTTGCCCTCTTCAAACAATTTAGTGGTGTCTAATGTCAAACCACTGCATCATTCTGAACTATGAATGGCAAAAAAAAAGTGACCTGAACTGTGATGCTTGTTTTTAAGTCATGTGGCATTAAAGTTCAAAGGTCAGATCAGATGAAAAGTCCATTCCATCCTCTCTAGGGCTTTAAAACATTAGTTGAACATTAGTAGTGTCAGAGAACTGATGTGAAATCCTCAGTAAACATCATCCTTCAACGAATCAAACCATAATCCATGTTGCTTTTGCATTTACTGGACACCATTTGCCCAGGCATGTACTCTTGGCTCGTATCTCTCTGTCAATCACAGATGGCATTTACTGGCTAAAACTGAGCAACCGAGGCAATCTTGTGCCAACAAGGACATTTATCTGCCAAAGACAAATTGGTGCATTGAAAGTCATTTAATAGATAGGCTTATGTGAAATATGGGGAAAGAGGGAGCACTTCTGGTGTTTGACAGCATTCAGAAATGAACATTGCTTGGTTTACGACCTGTGTTGTCTCATTAAATATTCCTTATTAACACAGAGCAGTAAATATCTAGCCTTTTCCGTGCACTGCAAATAATAAGACACCGTAGGCCTTCAGGTATTTATGACGCTTGAAGTCATAAGACATCTTAAAGGGACAGTTCACCAACTATTACAATTCCATTATAATTTATTCCCCCTCTTGAAATGAAAAACCTGTGTCACTTTAAGAAGCTGCTTTGGACTAAACTGACTTTTAAGACTCATTCCTTTATGTAAAGATGTAAGTAACGCATACAATTTTGAGCGTGAGTAAATTTCCACATTTAAGTGGACTGACCCTTTAAGCAATGAAAAAAAGAAACACTGTGGTGAAGAACCACACCAGCCTCGGGTCACTGGAGACTTGAGGACTGACCCATTGACAGATAAAGACAAAGGTCTCAGTGGTCAAGCTCGTTATCCTTGGCCACTCTGTTAGAGCCCTTATTTCCAACAAGACAGAAGATTGGAGAACCAAATACAACAGCATTGATTTTGCAATTGATAGTTGCATGCCTGCTATTGATCAGGATCAAGCATCTGCCGTTTGCAGAGGTGTGCATTTTCCATTGGTAGTGGGTTTGCAATTAAGACCCGATTAGCATTCCAAGCTCATGTGTGATTTGTTGTAATGGGTGTTCATTAACTTGCTACTTTGCTTTTGGAGGTCAGAAGACAGATCCCCGAATCCCAAGGGCTGTAGCCTTTTGCACCTATTTTGTGACATTTCAGAGTCTGTTATTTGTGGGTACGCAATTGCACAACACATCCATAAGCATAAACAAGTCTGTAGTAAAATATAAAGTATGAGAAGTATAAAAGAATTATGAGAATTATTAATAGAATAAAAAATTAGGAATGTAGCGGTTGTTTTTGTCCTAAGGACCCCCTTCAAGACCCCCTTCTGAGCCTAGTAAATACCAGATATTCTCGCAAACTGTGTGCTAACTTTAATTAATTGCATTAACAAACATTATTTTATTATGCTAAACTAGTGTTGACCTAGTTTTCTAATTAATAACCTTTAGTTTGGCATTTATTGCACCACAGAAAGAAATCTGCATTTATTTAATGATGGATTTACTGTATTAGTAGCAATTAAATCAACCAAAGATAATTAAAAAATATTTTAATATTTATATTTTCAAAATCACTGTACAGGTATGTACACTGTAAAATAATCTACTGAAAATGG
>JAUMHQ010000075.1:8705314-8732469 GCA_032361165.1 Enteromius paludinosus | reverse complement strand
GGGTCAAATTCTAGGGTTGTAAATGGACCTGTAAAACCGTTTCTGGGCATTTTTTCCCCCTTACCTAAGCTACATACACATATACATATGAGAGAACAATTTCAAACATTCTCTCAATGCATTCTATGGCACCTTTAAAATCTATTTCTATATTAATACATTTTAAAATGTAATTGAATCCTGTGATGGCAAAGCTCAATATATGATATTTCAAATAATATTCCAATTTATCATTGTATGAAAAACAAACAGGCAGAAATGTGTTTACCAAAAATTTGCATTCGTGTTTCAAGGGTCAGCAAATTGTAGCAGAATTTTAATTTTTGAGTTCATTGTCCCTTTCCCTCCAAGAGCACCTCAGCTTGCAAGAAAGAGGTATCCCTCATTGCTTTAAAATGCCCAATTAACACAAGGACCGATCTGGTGAAGAAGTATTTGGGGAAATCAAATTCCTTTTCAACAGGCCCCTTGCAGGAAAGCCAGCAATAGGCCCCTTTATCTAATATATGCCAAGAATAATTAGGTTATTGCAGCACTGCCTGTTGTTGCTCAGTAATTAGGCTAGTCTCTTATGGATTCACTCCAGGTCACAATGACCTTGAGGAAGAGGGAAAAAATTGCCCACTATTGACATCTAAACTGAGGATAGCGGGTCAATTCCCACAGCCGGCAGGTGCACCCTGATCACGTAGCGTGCGTTCCAGCGCCAGCGATGCGGAAAACCGTTGGAAGTTGAGGACGCTGAGATGAAAAGGAATGTATGATGAAGTGTACCAAGGTCCTCAAGGAGACAATGAAGGCTCTGCCCCTCCCATGCCTCTTCCTGCATCTCTAGTCCGTGCTCCTGGCCTTGCTTTTGAGGTAACTTAAAAAACGCAAGGGCATGTAGACTGAACAAAACACTTGCAGATGCACCTTTTGTTGTGGCCGTGGATAAAAAAGCTTTTCTTACTAGTGCAATTTCCACAAGGAATAGCAAGGCTAAGCTGCATTTAAACTGATTTAACAAGTGTTTTGGCAAACACATGCCAACGCTCAGGCATAACAATATTAGGATTTGTAATTTCTCTATAATACTGATAATATTTTTAAGACAAATCCAACCTGGTCTCATAAAAATATGTACCTCTGCACACTTTTTGTACAAGACACAGTTTTTAACGTGCCTTGCTGCAAGTTTCACCCCAGTTTCAAAGTGGCGCTGAAACTGCCTCTAGTGTTCATTTCTTTTGAAAACTGCACTGATGTACTTATTGGTACGTATTTCGTGTCTCGCTAAAAAGTGCACCCAGGCACATTTGTGCTAGGAGACCAGGTCGCACAAATCCTAGTAAGTGCTATTATTACATACACAGCAAATTCGCATTCACAAATCTGATATATTTTACACTTTTTCATTGCAACTTTTTTTGGGGGGAAAACATTTTCCATGGAAAACATAATAAATTATTTTTTAGGGTCACCTTGTAAACTGTATCTGTAATTTTCTAGCAAGACAACGCCGACTGCCAAGCAATCCAAGCTTTTAAACTCATTTTTGTAGTGATAAATATGTTCATCCTGTATTTTAATACGGTAATAACAGATTTTGTTCATCCGTGCTGTTATGCAATGTACAAGCCATTAAAGATCTTCTGTCATCCGCATTCTGCCAACATGGCTAGTTACAGTGTGGTAATTGGTCATATTGGATCTTTAATCAAAATGCTTATTGTTTCTGCTGCCTGAAAAGCAACGATTACAGTCCCATATGCTGAGATGAAATTAAACAATTATATGTGATGGAAGCCAAAAAATCTTTAAAGAGAATTTTCTAGTTGAATGCAACACCCATAATGGGACTTATATGTGTCACATACAAATAATCCACACATTTATCTTATTCTTATTTAGAAATCCTATGGATTTGTTACATGTAAAAGGAAATCTATTTGCAATTAAAATACACATGCATTACACAAACATTATTATACTCTGTCATGATGACACATTTATGAGTTGCTAGAGGCATGGACGTCATTGTGCATCTATTTTTTGGCAGTTTAGTCTCGTTTAGGCAAGTATATATATATTTAGTGAGTATATATATATATATATATATATATATATATATTAGTGCTGGGCAACAATTTATCGTGATTAATCAGTTATAAAATAAATGCTTATATGTACATAACAAATGTGTGTGTACTGTTTTTTTATGCATATATAAATACACACTCATGCATATGTATATATTTAAGAAACAAATATGTTATATTTATATATTTAATATATTCATATATCGTGTAATTTATATTTATATAAATATATACATGTAAATACATATGAATGTCTTCAAAATATATACTGTATGTGTGTGTCTTTATATATAAATAATAAATATATACAGAACACACATGTATAACAGAAACACATATATACATATATTTCCCAATTAACCTAAATTTATTTATATTATGTGCCTTTAAAAATTCCACTAGGATCAAGAATGAGATCATGAACAAGCATGACACTTCTGACTAGATGCATTGAGGCATAAACTGGATATGTGTTAAAAGCAGATAAAAATCAACAAGAGGTCACCAACAGGGGTCATCCAGTCATCAGCAGGAAACAGAAGAGGTCATGAAAGGTCAGACTGATAAACACCTTCATTGATGGGTGTGAGTCACCAGCAGGGCAGGAAATGAAGAGCTCCACCCCTCGGGGGTCATCAGAAGTTAAAGGTCCCAGGGAGGACACTGTTGTATGACGCAGGAGAGCGCAGGCTGCTCAGGGATAGCGCAGATGAGTAGGCAGTATTGGTGCAATAAAAGTTGTGAATCACCTCCTCCTAGGCAGGACAGGCTGATTTGTTTTGTAATGTGAAGTCATATATCTATTGAGGGACTCAGCTTCATTTTACACACATTTTACAGCTTCCAAAAATCTGCATAAATTAATACATGAGTGAATATATAAATATGCATAAGTGAATGGAATGAATAATTAATTCACTTGAATAAATTTCATTTTTTTCTAGTAACGCTAATGCTGCGGATGTCAACATCTAAAATTATTTAATCAATAGTGCAAGTCATTTCCATCAGGATGGAGGGGATTTTAGGGTTTCTTCATATAAAGGTGATCAATATTGATGGCCGGTGGACCCATAGCAGCTGAAAACTGGTCAGGGACCAAAAAAAACAATCAAGACTGTACTGCTTTGGAGGTAAAACTGCTTGAGAAATCTAATTCGAAGTGGTGTGACCGACCATTCAAAATGTAAAATGGCAAACCTGACTATCGCTATGCAAGTGACCATGCTGGTTATCAGAAAGCAGTTTTCATTCTTTATATATGTGTTGATATGAGACAGTTTGGGGTAAATATATAATGCAATATATTCTATTCTAAATGAGAATACTCAAAAATTCTGTCAGAAGTACCCGTTAAAGCTATTTGTACACACAAATATTAAGCAGCCCAGCTGTTTTATCACTGATAATAAAACAATGTTTCTTTGCTTTGCCATCAGAGGAATAAATAGCATTTTAAAGTGTGATAATATTTCACCATATCACTGTTTTTACTGTCTCTTTGATCAAATAAGTGCAGCCATGAGACTTGCTTTAAAAACAAGAAATTTACTGACACCAAACTTTTGAATGGCTGTAAAATGAAATGATCATTATTATTAAACTCAGCCTTACACTGTTGCCTTTCCCGTCACATCCATGGATTGTCGTTAGTGATGTTTGTGGGACTGTTCTTGCTCTTGCTCCATTCTGAGAAACTGCCACTAAGATGAATGAGAATGCTAATGGATGGCTTTCTCCAGGTGCTACGAACCTCCTTGGTCTGAAACATAATGAGAAAGCCATGACTACACTCCCTTTCATACAAACTCTCATAAAAAATCGGTGTAGTATTTACTCATCGTTCTAAATCTAACCGACCCTGAGATGTATTTAGGGACCGTGACTTGCTCTCCTGAGAACAAACACGAACACACAGGCTATATATTAAGACATTTACAGGGAGGTCTCTGTTCCAAGAAGACCTTAAATAAACTGGCACATAGTGACCAAGAGGATGCAGCTGGACCATCTATCTGACTCCCGGCGCTTGAGCTGAATAGACAGAGAAGTGAAAAGGGGGGAGAACGAGAGCGAATGAGTGAAAGAGAAAGAAAGAGAGACGGATGAAAGCAGAAAGGAGTGCTAGACTCAAGAGCACAATGTGTGCACCTGGATAAAGCTCCCCCATATTACTCAGCTCTCATCCGGCCCGGTCCGGATACGCTCATCAAAGACCCCTGCTGTCTGAACACCCCTCCCACCTTCTGCAACTTTCCTTTCGGTTTAATAACTCCTCTTCCTGCTCTTTGAATTATTTTTACAGCATCACGTCGGAGCTTTAAATACTTCCTGGGACTCTGAGAGGTCTTGGAACGGCTTTAAGAGCCTCTTACAGAGGACATTAAGCTTTAGCAACACAGCCATCATTTTAAAGTTAGCAAAAGTTTTTTTTAGAAAGCCTGAGATATCATTACACTGATATATATCCACCTTGCATTATTTCTTTTCCTGTCGCACTTGTTGATTTAACTATTCTGAAGAAAAAAAAACTCAAGCCCATTTGTCTCTGTTTGTCTCCCAGCATGCTGCTGGGGCAGGCTGCTCTATAAAAGACAGCTTTAACACTGAGGCAGAGAGGCCAATGGCCCCGCATAGCTCTGAGGGACAGGAGTACAGAAGGTCATCTACAGCATGGCTGATGAAGCACTGTCTGTAACCCAACTCACTGAGGGAACAAAAGGCCACAGAGGTCACGACCCCTCGCAGTCTCTCAGCCGAGTGCAAAGATAGGAGTTCAGAGAGACAAAGAAAGGGATGTGGATATAGTGAGTCATTAGCAGCTATTCAGAAGTGCAAGTGTCAAATATCTCAAAATATAAAGAAAAAAAAAAAGAGGGAATATCAGAAACAAAGAAAACTGTTTTAAAATATTCAAAAGTCTGAGACCACTCGTGAAAATGCATTTATTTTTCATTGGCAAGTATTTAGTTTGTCACATTTTTGCAGTAGATTTAATAACTTTGGAAGAACATCTGACTAAATAATAATAAAGTAAAAATAACAATAATCATATTCATAATAATAATGATCAAATTAATAGCATTTATAGAACACTTGTTCTATTTAAAATCTAGAAACAGGATTGATAATACAATATTATTTTTTTTTTTAAATGTATATGACAATATAAATAATATAATTTAATATTTATATAATAATAGAACATTATTTATTCGTTAGTATTTAGAAGTATTAGTATTATTATACATGAATTAAAATGATAAAAACAGATTATATTATTGTAATTATTTATTTAGGTATTTATATAATAATGTTTTTATTGTTTTATTAAGTATTGTTTTTTGTTATTGTTGATATTATTATTACTCTTATTAATATTGTAAATTATATAATAACATTTAAATGATATTATTTCTGTTAGAAATATATATTTTGGAGATTTGGAACATTTTTAGGAATATAATTTAATATTTATATAATAATAGAAAATTATTTATTTGTTAGTATTTAGAAGTATTAGTATTATTATACATGAATTAAAATTATAAAAACAAATAATATTATTGTAATTATTTATTCAGGTATTTATATAATGATGTTTTTATTGTGTTATTAAGTATATATGATATTATTATTAATCTTATTAATATTGTAAATTATATAATAACATTTAATTGATATTATTTCAAATATAAATATATATTTTGGAGATTTTGAAAATTTTTAGGAGATTTGATAGAGTGCATTAAACTAACAGACATTATTCCTTAATTATTTAAATCGTTTCTATCAACGTTATGTCCTTCTTTGACCAAATCCAGTTGCTTCACTGCTTTCAGGTGCGAAATGTGCTGTAAATCAAAGTTGTCATCGTTGTTATTTTATAAAAACGCCACCACAAGGTAATATTTCAACAGATGAGCACCTGATGGGTCACAGAGAGCTACTTTGCACTTCTTTCCTCATTCTCTATGTATTGTACCGCCCACAATCCCGCTAATACCTCTGTCCTAATCGTTGTCGCACAAGGCCCTCTGGACGACTCCGACTCCATCACTTAATCCTGTGTCCTGTTTGATTCCGCAAGGCACTCATCGCAAGGCTACGTGAACAGAGTGGAATATGGTTTCACGCCCGGCTGGTTATTTGATTAGGTATACCGAAGGTTTATGTGATAAAGCGCCAGCCAGGTCTCGCTGTAGTAAGCTCTGTTCCAATTCAGAGACAAGGACAAGAAGAACACATGTACTGTATGGGACAAGCCCAGAGTTTAATGTCATCCCGCTACAGCGTGTTCCATGCACCGTCCTGAGAGCTACAGCACGTCACCCACGGCTTCAAGTTTATAGGATGTTCTTGTTCCGGCGAATCAGAGCCACTTATACAATAAAACAGCATTTGGAAATGGACTCGTCGTTCTTTTTCAGAGAGGTTCTGGTTTAGCTTGAGGATAAACAGGATCCTTATTTCATTAAATGTATCTGGTGCTGTATTCATTTCTGTATATGCTACCAACTTTCAACTGCATTTAGCCACGCCGTCCCTCACGTATAACATTATTGACATACAGTACACACTGCCATTTTCTGGCTCTAAATAAATGTTTGTGGGTTTAGCTTTGCTCTGTAATCTGTTAACCACATCCACTCCTGCATTTGGCCCAGGCTCTTCCTGCAGTGTGACATGAG
Organism: Enteromius paludinosus; assembly: GCA_032361165.1. Classification (NCBI taxonomy): domain Eukaryota; kingdom Metazoa; phylum Chordata; class Actinopteri; order Cypriniformes; family Cyprinidae; genus Enteromius; species Enteromius paludinosus. The sequence goes on along the minus strand of JAUMHQ010000075.1, from coordinate 8,725,697 downwards.
GGGCCGTGGGCAGGCCGATTAGAAAGCTGCTTCATTACCCTTTGTCACATCAACTCAGATTTATGGCGCCTAATGGAGGACACTCTGTTTCTGCAATTTACTGAGGGAGATGGGAAATCTGAAGCTTTTTGCTATCCAGTCCAGCCATTGCGCTTTGGAAGAGAGAATGACTTTTTTTAAGTGACGAGATCAGACCGCTTGCCCTGTCAGACTGTTTTACTTTGCAAATGCTGTCATTTATTCAGGAGATGTACTCGCAAAGAGATGTGTTGGGTTGTTCAAATGAGAATTGTAGATTATTTTGGCCAACTGCATTCTGAAGAGATTTTAGTCATTCGGCTGTGAAATGAAAAGGAAATAAGTGAAGCGCTCACACACAGCTGATTGGCTCAAGGGCAGCATCTGCTGGTTGTTAACGGTACTGCAGTCCGTAGAGACATCGTTGTGCTTGCTAATTTACTTACTATTTACTTACTATTTAATGCGTATTTATAACAGCTTTGTGTTTTTAACGCTGCATGCGTGAGTGTTTCTCATATGCTGACGTTACAACAGCTGAGATAGTGACGGCAAATTTGACATCTAGTGACCATTTGTCAATATATTTTCCTCCTTTGCAAATGCTGCTTGTTTCGCCAAAAACAACTTAGATTAAACTTAGATTAAAATCCCATACCGTGATTGTTTTGGTGTTTTGTTTCAAGACAGACTGTTCTGTTCCAGACGTCTTCCTTTGCACGTCATTGGCACCAGTGAAGGAATTATTGAGATGTCACCTTCAGAGGGTCGTATGGTCAACGCGTAGTTCAAAACCATAAAACAACTTTGTTTGCTTCTACTCAACTTTCAGAACATACTGCCTGTGCTTGGAGCTGGTGTGCTGCTGAGAAGTTAGTAAAGTGTGCTTTTCTAAAGTTCAGAGCGTTCCAAAGCTTGCACGAACTGGTAACCCTAAATCACAAGACGTGAGCTCCGTCACCTTTATGCTTAGAGGCTAAATGAATCCCGAAGCATTTTTACTGAAGCGATTATTTACACAGGAATCAATTGCTTACTAAATGGAACTTTTAGTAATTCATTTAATGCATGGAAAAATTACATTAGAAGCCCAAGATTTCATTTTGTTGAGTGGTATACTAAAGAACAAGCTTTCCAATAAATTGCTTTTATTAAAAAATGAATTAATGGGTCGATAGATGAAGGCTATGGTTGAGTGATTTATGAATAAGTAGATGGATGGATGGATGACTTAAAGAGAGAGAGGCCGATAGATAGATGTTTAGGCTGAGGAATGCTAATGTTGTTCTTCCAAATCTCTCCAAAGTATTATCAATTATTTTCATGTAATATTCTAAAATAGATTTTTTGGGGGGACTAAAGGTCGTGGGTTTGAGTCCCAAGTCCGGCAGGGATTGTGGGTGGGGTAAGTGAATAACCAGCACTCTCTCCACCTTCAATACCTCGACTGAGTTGAGACCCTTGAGCAAGGCACTGTCCCCCAACTGCTTCCCGGGCGCCGCAGCTATGGTGCCCACTGCTCCGGGTGTGTGTTCACGGTGTGTGTGTGTGTGTGTGTGTGTGTGGTTGATCACTTCTCACTGCTGTGTGTGTGCACATTGGATGGGTTAAATGCAGAGCACAATTTCCAAGTATGGGTCACCATACCAGGCCATAAGTCACTTCACTTTCAATTTTTAAAGTTTGTAATTTGTCCTGCTTATATGCAAGGATACATGTAAATATTTAAATAAAATATTAATATATTGTTAGTATATTAAAAACTAATCAAATATGCAGTATTGTTCTTATCTTTAGTTTTCTTTATGAAGTCTATTAGCTGAATGCCTGCCATCTAATTATTTCTGCTGCCCCCTGCTGCCCGTGTCTCTTGTGTTTACATTATAGCATTCAAATGCCTCATCTGCAGTGATATCAGAATGAATGATCAATAACAATTTGTACTTGTTATAACAAAGTTGTTAATTTGACAACTTAGTAGCAATGTTATGTAAAGCTGTAATAAACTTCACTTGCCTGATATATTGGATTTTCAAGAGGAAAACATCCATCATGTTTTGGCAATTTAAGCTTAGTCTTGAGAGCTGAACATTGATAGTCCCCTAATATATCTCCTCAAAGTAATAACTAGTCTCAAACTTCTATGGAAATGCCAGAGCCTAAACACAATAAAACACTAATCTTTAGACAGATTACCCAAAAGGCCTGTCCATGCCCCAGCTCTAATAAGCATTGAATTCACTTGGCTTCACGTCCCTGAGGTGCATGCTATTAGAGATCAGGCCAGCTGGCCTGTAATTTCAACTTTGAGATGAGATTTGCATTTTTAATAAGAGGTAAGAGGCCATGAGAGGTTATGAAATAACTGAGTGATTTAGTATAGAATGAGAAGTGGTCCAAGCACAGATCCCAGTGGAACACCAGAGGATTGTTGGTGTGCAGATTAATTGGATGTTTTCTATGGTACCTGACAGGCTTAGTAATGCAGGAGGAATTAGAATTTAAGAGCTCTGCACTTCAGATGCCGCCCATCTCACAGGATTGCGTGGCTTATGCTTTGGATTATTAAAGAAGTATATTATAAAACAGAAGTACAATCATTGTGATATCTGAGGAAATAAGTCTAAGGATATAATGGATTGTGGTAGTATCTGCTAGTGCTGGAAATGAGACAGTGATCTCAATTTTAAAGTAGCCAACTTATCAGAATGAAAGAAATCAGAGAAATGATGGGTAAACAAGTGAAATGATTAAGAGAAAAAAAAGTAGAAAAAAACTAGGAAAAAGCAGTGTGGAGTGTACTTGACAGAATGCTAAAATAAGCTAAGGGCAGACATAAAGCTAAGCAGAGAATACCGAAAAATCATTTTACTTCCTTGTCCAGGAACTAAGCTGACATCTATACTTATTCACATGAAACCTGCCAAGCAGCATTACTGATATGCCTTAGGAAGAATGTATTTTCAGTAAAAGGTGTAACCAACGTATATAAAGAAACATGTTCCTCCGCATCACCAGACCAGCTTCAATCATGAAGACGCTAGTGTGTGCTCTTATTGTGGTGCTTCTCTGCAGTGCCTCAGGTAAGACAAAAGCTTTTCTCTATTTCAATTTTCTCTCTCTCTCTCTCTATCTCTCTCTATTTATTTATCTATCTATCTATCTACAGTATCTATCCATCAAACCTTGATCTTGCTGCTCAAAATGGGTTAGGGCTTACTGAATCATGCAAATTCACTAAGTAATCATTTCAGTGCAATTCGTGAATTGGTTCAACCACTTAATTAAAAAGAATAGATTCAAATAAAGGATTTGTTCATGAACCAGACATTACTGTCATATCTAAGAAGGGGTCATGATTTCATCACTTAAAAATGAGGAAATAATATGTTTTATTATGTAGTGGAGTAAATGATCAAAGTAAAATATGACGTTTTTGGAATGACGTTCAAAGTTTTTAAAAATGCTCTGATGAAGTGCAGATATTTTGACCATTTCTGTCTAATATGTAATAGTGCACTCACTGACATGCTACACCTGTGTGGATGGGGACTGCAAGACCCCAACTGAATGCCCAGCCTCAAGCAATTTTTGCAAAACCGTTTCAACAGGTAAGTAATTAATGTTAAAATATTTTTTATTTGTATTTTTGATGTCTATATTCAGTTGTCATTTTAGCTCTTCAACTTAAACTAAACAAAACTAAAATGTTGCCTTGGCAACTAGCTTAAATAAAATACATGTAAAAACATTTTTTATATATGTTTTAGTTAATGTTTATATATTTTTAGTTTTAATTTTAGTTTTTGTTGAAAAAATAATCTTAGTACCAGATTCATATTTATTACCCCTTGGTTGATGATTAAAAAAGGAGAATGTTGTTTCTGTATTGTAAAAGTTAAGATAGGATATTAAGCTGTTTTCTCGTTGTGCTCTAAACCATAGCCACTGTGTTCAGCCGGACATGTGAGGAGTTCTGTGTTCCTGGAGTGAACATCTACTGTTGCACTTCTGATCTGTGCGACTGATCTCTCAACATCACCAGCCACTGAGTCATCACTATGCAATAGCAAAGGACGAAAAAAAAAATCACTGGGTTAATTTTTATAATGACTTCTGACTAATCTGACTCAAGCTGGTTTCTTTTACATAGCACTGCTTAAAAGAATGTCTAATAAGCATGCTTTCTGTCCCTGTCCCTGTTCTGTATGATTTGATTTATGAATTAAACTCTGCAGAGTAAAATGCTGTCTGTGTGTGCGTGTTCAGTATCTGAGGAATGTAGGTCATTCAAGAGAGATGTTATGATGCTGTAGCGTATTAGCTCATTAAGGGAAATGTATATAAATAATTACTATTAATTATGATTAAATGCAGTTATTTATATCAGCTGCCAGTAGTAATTGGAGCAGAATTGCCATCAGTTAGTCTGGTCGCTCATCAAACATTCATGTAAGTTAATATAAACTCTAAGAAGGGATATTTTCGTGGCCACAGAAAAATACCTTCTTACAGTATCACCGCATTAGAGCATGAAGCAAGGGTCGAAATCGTAAAGGGACTTCTTCTAAACGTCTTCTACACATGCACATGATTTTGAAAAAACCTTCCCTGTACACAAAAAATTGGGCTGCCTCTGATAACGTTAATTCAAACAAGGAAATATGGGTCAGACGTGAATTAATCCTCCCGTCTTTATTTCCGTTTCCATGACTGCAGGGTTTGTTATTAAAGAGATTGTGGATTTTCTTCCTTTAAAAATAAGCAGCTGGAAACCTGCGCACCTTCTTTCACACTGCGACCGGCACAGCAATTTATCTTGTCACGTTCTCTAATGGACAGCAAAAGATTAAGAGCCCGGAGGCCTCGGTGTGTTGAATTGACATGGCATTTTTGCCAATTTACAAGTTCTAAGAAATGAGCGAGCGAATGAGCTGTCGTTTCTGAGAATCTGAGCTCTTTCGCTGATTAAGGGAGAGTGAGATTTCCAAGATTTGTCAAGAAAGAGGAAGAAAAGGGGGGGGGGGGGTGCAGGACACATAACAGTGATGGATTAAACTTTAACTGAGCTGAGGTTGTAGAAAAAGGCCTTGTCATCTTGAATTGGCCACGGTCAAAGTAAATTCCAGTTTGCAACCCATTTTAGTTTTGCAATTTGAGAGTAATTTGACTCTAAAGGAGGAAAAAGTGTTGGAAGGGACTTAACTATATATGTTGCAAGCTGATTGGATAGTGAAAAGTGGGTGTTACCCAGTAAAAATTAAATACCAAAATACCTACTTGGCAATAAATGTCAGCATAAAGGAAAGTAATTTAAGAGAAAGATACATTTTATTAATATAACATAGATTGGAATTGAAACAATTGCATAGACTAATTTGGAAAAACACCACTAGTGGACTGTACAATGGATTATGCATAATAATTGAATAGGCTTCATTTTGATTTGTTGTTGACTTCTCCAATACAATCTACTTGAATATGCATTTGTAAACATGCAGAGCTTATCATTAAATTTACGAGGGCACATTAATTATTTGAGTGCATTAGTTGTGCATGTGCCAGATCAGCCATCACCTCAAACTGCCCTTTTCATTGCAACATAAAAGAAATGAACAGATTGCATAATTGGGCAAACTTCCAAAAATCAAAACAAGCAGATTATCACTGAAGCAAATCAAATGTCTGACGACCTTCACATTCATCTGCGTGCACAGTCAAGAGAGAAAGCAAGAACTCCTCGGTTTCATATTGACCCATTTTCTGCACCAGCTTAGACATTCTTGGAGCAGATTCACCTTCTGTCCTGAGGTCTGAAACGCTGTGTTGTGCACCATAATCCTCTGGGTCTATTTCAAGACAATTCCAGATATAAGCGACTTAAGGACTGTTGACAAGACATCGCATGCACTTTGGCTGAGAAACACTAGCTGCGCTAGCAGGTAGTGTCATATGGCAAGACAGCACATCCTCAGCAGGGTAGATTTCTTGTAGCTGAGAATGGGAGAAAATAAGCCTTGCATGTGTGAATAAAGTTATTACAAAATGTCGTTCCACACTCCTTGAGTAGAATGTAGAAAGTAAAACTACACTTAAGCGGAAATTTCTGTGTGACCTCAGCTTTACTTATTTTGATGGTGTAACCTTATGCAGCGAGGATGATTCGGTCATATTAAATAAAATTTTTGACCTAAAGTTGTACATGAAGTGTATTTTAGGTTATCTAATGTGTTTTACAGTGCAGTCAAGCTTTTTGAAGGTACTTGGATGATGAATTCTCCTAAGGGCTGTGCTTTAATTTCACCTTCATTTCCCTTTCTCTGTGGATGGAGTCTGAAAATTTTGCTCGGTTAATAAAACACTTCTCACTGCCATATTTACGCACATTTCTATGTCCCCAGCATGAAATAAGCTCCTTGTGTAGAGACTGCATGTGTTCTGTTCCTATATCATCTGTTTGTTTTCAGTCTGCACGTTTTAGAGAAAACATGGCTAAAAAAAACGTCTGGAATCGGCATCTGATTAAAATGAAGCAGCACATTTTCTAATGAGTCCAATGACTGGCGTTAAATTACGCAAATGACTGTTATAGTGAATTTGTCATAGTGCAAACAAAAGCTCTCAACCCAGTTCGCTGGTAAGTAAACAACATCAGCATTAACGGGCTCAGCAGTTGATTGAGGGGCTGCCTGGAGTGGTAATGGTCCTCCACATCTATTGGATTAGAGGAAGGATGTCATTCAGCATTAATCTGTGGAGCAGTAGGCAGCCTGGAACACTAAGCACTCTGCTCTCTGTCTGCCTCTGACTCGTCCCATTGTTCATCCTGTGCTGTGGGCACTGGAAAGAAACCATACTTTCCAGAATGAATCTCTTCTGCTTTTCTCTGGTAAGTGATTCACCTTTCCTGCTCAGTGGTTTGTAGATTGACAGTGTGTGGATGAAACGTGACCTGCTGGAGGATGTGAAGGCAACATGTGACAGCGCATGAATATCGGGAACCAAGCTTTAGCAGCTCGCAAGGGCCTTTTGTCATGCTTTCTTTTAGTTAAAAAGTCGTCAGTAGTTTATCATGGCGTACATGTGTAGCCCTTGCATGAAAGATACGTTTCATTTATATTACCGTCACAATATTTTAATCAAAATTAATGATTGTTTTTTACTTTATGAAAACAAAACACACTGGTGCGTAGAGTTTCTCTGCCACATGCTGTGTTGTTTTGTGCAGTTTATGATTAATAGTCTCGCTTCACTGAATTCACGCTGGGCTGATCTTCTGTGAGCAAACTAATGCTTCTGGTTATTTGTGTCATCTTTTGCACTCAAATCAACTCTGTGTAATAACTCAGGGTCTTAAACAGGTGGTCTGTGACCCCTGGTGGATCGGTGGTCGTACTACATAAGTGTTTGTTTAAAAAAAGAGACAAAATACTTTATGAACTTAGTTTCAACCAAAGCTAAAGTTAAGAAGCTTAAATTTAGCTAAATGCTCCACTCTGACACCCATAATATATTTTTGAGAGTTAAATAATTTATTTTATTATTTTATATTAATATTATATTATTCTATATGCCTGTTTAAAATACCAGACTTACAATGCAACACAAAATTGTATACAAGGTTTCTTGTATAAACGGGTTTATTTAAGTACCTTTCAATTGAGACTCTATTATAATTTTTTTGTTTTTAGGTTTATTTTAATTTTGTTACATTCTAAATTATTTTATTTTATTTTTTTGTTACATTTATACTTTTTTTTTTATCCAGTTTTAGTCCTTTTTTATTTTATATATTTAATTTAATACTTTAGAACATTTTCAGTTCATTTTATTTCTAGTAACAAAAAATCTTAAACTAAAAAAGTCTGTTACCCCTGACCCTAGAGCCTCATAACAAAGTCAGATATTTAGTGTGTCTTACGTACATTTTACTTTTACATTAAAAGAAGCATGGGTTGTGACTGACATGATGTCGTTTTGTAGGAGGGCTCTATGGACAGCCTGTACGAGGCCGTGCAGGAGTCCTGTGAGACTCAGGTGTACACCATCCCCAGAAGGTCCTGCAGCCCAGCTGTTCTCTCAGATGACATCACCAAATGGAAAAATGCAGGGCGTTCCATCTCCATGGTAACTATTGAAATGACTGCTGGAATGTTGAATTCATATACTGCGCTGTCATGGGAAATGTATCGGCCATCTGGACACACGCTATAACACTGCTGTGGACATGATGAGCTTCCATTAAATGAAAGCTGCTGCTAATAGATTGTGCTGTAACCATATGGAAATATATTAAGGCCTGCCTTTGACAGAGAAACCTGAAATGACAGGCTTGCAGAATCTTGAAAACACGTTTCACATAATTTCACAATTTCAAATAAATGTATACAGCAACACATGCATTTTAAAGTTTCTGCCTCATATTCTATTTGTTTACAGGAAATCTCACAAATGAACTCAGACAACACCAGAAAAAAGAAACTAAGGTGAGTCCAATTCCCTTTTCCAGTTAACAAAGAGAAAAATGTTGATCTTCCAGTCAAAAGTGAAAGAGCCCTTTCATGCCAACAGATACCAAATGTACTCTGTGTATATTTATTCTTTCTTTAAATGTTTCCTTGCATTTTCTTTCAGTTCACTACCAAAATCTGTTTCTGAAAATGAAGCTTTAGGTATGTGTATAATTTATACATTTTCCTAAATGCTATCTTCCTTCTGCATCGCATGACCAAGCTGCAAAAGTACATACACGCTCATAACTTGATTGGCAGGCAACCAGTAAATAGATAACGAAAAAGAAAGGTACAATGTGTCTCATCTCATGAATGAATGGACAAACCAGATTTTCTACATTTTCAAGCCTTTAAAGAAGATTTCACAGAGTCAAAAGTAAAAGCATGGAACATTAGTGAACCTTAAATGAACAACTCCCTAATGGTTTTGATTCCCTCCTGCAGATAATACCGCCTGCGCTAATTCTGTCTGGCCCAGTGCCAAAATGCAAGACGATTTAGTCCTCCAGAGGAAGAATCAGAATGAAGGTAAAACTGGTCTGAGGATTTGTAGGTTAAGCCTTACTAGATTTCATTTACAAAACACACAGCTAAGCAGCATCACTTACCATTGGCCAAGCAGGCGGCCTATAAGATTCTGACTGCGTCAAATCCCACTGACAGTGAATGGCGAGTGTTGTGCAGTCGTCAGCTCACTTAAAGCACTTGCCTGTCCTGTGTAGGATTAATTAAGAAACAGCAGGGTCTTAATTGTAAATAGGGCACTAGACTTCAGCCTCTTACAACTGTGGAGGACTTTCAAAGGACTTCTTAAATCACCACCATTCAATATTTTAGGTTAAAATGTATAGGGCAGAGGTGAATATATTTTGTATTACTGTATATTCTCACCAATTTCAAACACCCTTTTAGCTATGAAATGGCCCTTAGGTGCGATACTATAGTTACAATAGTACAAATATCCCATTTAATTCATAAAAATAGCATAAAAGAATTGCTACATTTTTATATGGGACACCAGAGGAGATATGTCAATTTCAGAGTCAGATTTGTTGGTAAGTCTAGCTTAGTGATTTTAATAAAATGACGACGTTCAAATATTTGAATCACTGTTATTAAAAAAACATTGCTTTTTAAGCAGTAATGCTGTTGAACCTGTCTGTATGGATGTGCCACATTTCCCTGACTAAGCTGAGTAAAATCACCTGCCACACGGTATTTCCTCTCGTCAAAATATGTGAAGAAGCAAAACAGGAAACAAAGTGCAAAACCACATACGTTTTCTCATACGGAATGTGCTATTTTGAGCTCTGCTTTGGTTTACCCTTTTTGTTTGTGTAATGTCTTAATAACATAAAATTTAAATTAAAAAGAAAATGTTTTACATGGTGACTTGGTTGCTAATGCCTTATATAAATGTGCTTGAATTTCAGATACAGTGAGATCTATAAGAAGGGCTGAAAGCCAGACAATGGCAGACAGAAAGACCATTTCAAGTAACATACAGCAAGAGATCCCTCTCCAGGTTGGAAAAACATGTCTAGCTGAGTTATGTTGGTATGATTAGATAACCTAGAAAATGTTTATGGTGTATATATTTTCATTATTTGTTCTATTTAAAATGGCCATTCTTTTATTGGTAGGTTGTCTTTTATGAGGGGTGTAATCCAAACCAAGATCAGCTAAGAAGCAGACAGAATGGCATGGTGAGTTCAAGCCCTGTCCCTCCCAGGTCCTTTGTGCCAGCTGGAACGTAACTGATCGTCATTTATTACACAGGGGCAGGAACAACAGTTGTCCCTGTACAGGGTATCGTGGTTGATTGTGTCTGTACAGATGGTTGGGTGAGGGGCACGTTCTGCCCATGTAATCTCTTTGCCCACATGGCAGTAGATTCAGTCGAGACTGCTAAATCTGTTATGGGTTCACCAGTGTAGTACTCCCTCAATGGACTCGCTGTTGAGAGTTCTCCATACTGTCAGCATAATAAGAGTGTAGAACCAAAAAAGCCCTTCTTTGCTTCGTTTCTATAAGTTAGAATTATATGTAATTATAGCAATTCATTTGATTATTTTATTTAACAGCATGCATTATTATTTAATTTTTGATTATTTTATTTAGTATGCATGTAGGTATTATTTAATAATGTCATTTAATTATTATGTCTACAGCCTGAGACAGCAGTTGCGGACATGACTCAACTAAGAGGGACACGGATGAAAAAAGTAGAGAGGAAAAGCAGAACTCCAACACCAGAAACAGCAGGTAAATAAGTCTGTGAAAAGCGTTTGCAATGTCAATATATTGATATTTTTTATTTGTGTCTTGCAAAGCTCACATTAAAGGTGGAAAAGGAATGATGCGAGACACTGGTAGGAGGTCAAGGGTCACGGACACAGCACCAGCCAGACATCGCTGGAGTAACCCCACTGAAACAGCCTTAAACTGGGTACCAGCCAACAACACCTGTCTACCTCCCTGTAATGAGTATCGAGTCCACATCTGTGACCGGACTACATCCACGAATCCAGGTCAAGAAGATAAAATCAACATTCAACACTCGAAAAGAGACTCCTTCCCTAAAGGGGTGCTGCGTTCTAGCACCAGTGTGGATTTCGGTGCCTCCAGTGTAAGTAATTTTTGTTATACAGTACAGTAGTCAACATTTGAAGTGGATCAAAAAAGATTCCTCCTAAAAACAAGAATGCATTTAGGTGGTTTTTTTTCGGTTTCGGACAATTTGGATGAAAGGTTTTGATCCACTTCGATTGTTGACTACTGTATACTATCATTAAAAATATGTGGTCGGTGAGTTTTTTTAGTGTTGTTGGAAGAAGGCTGCGTTTATGTGATCAAAAACACAGCACAATTCAAAATAACAGTTTTCTATATTAGTTTATTTTTTCAGTATTTTCAGCAGCCATTACTCCAGTTTAGAGTCACATGATTCTTGAGAAATCTTAAGAAACAATTATTTCTTATTATACTACAGGGCCATTGAATCCTTGAATCTGATTGGCTGATGAACGTTCTAAGTTTTGCAATTATTTTGGGGAACTGCGCGGTGAATGTAGTTCCAGGCAGCTCTCGACCGCATTACAGTTCCATATCACTTTGCCAAATGCTTTCTATTATTTCAAAGGTCTTACAACAACAAAATAAGCCCACAAAGACAAATAAATATGGTAATCAATATGATTAAACACTTCTATGTTTTTCCACAAAATTACGTTTCATTATGTAGAAAGCGTATACTGTATCTCTCCTGCTCTCTCTCTCTCAAAGAGAGGCACACTCATAACTAAGTCATTAACTGCATTAGTCTGCTATCAACAGTTCAAGCCTCCATTACTAGTCTAAAATGACTTTATGGAATGAAAAGGGTTGAATGAGATGAGAAAGAAATAATTCTACTCTCAACAGCGTTTTAACTGTAACTGTTTTAACTGTAGTATAAGTGGAAAAAATGACTCAGGGCTGTCGAATTATAATTCAATGGCCCTTCGTCAATTTTTCCTCACTTATTCTTTGCAAACCGCATATCCAAATTACAATTCAATATGTAATAAATGCACAAATTATCAAAGCTTACACACACGTGTGATATAAACTCAAACTGTTAACCTTCTATCGATTTCTGGTTCCATGTTATTATTACAATTAGACTCTTAAAGATTGTCCTGTCAGGCCAACCAGTGATATTTTCACACACTTCAGGGTGATGACCTCCACTGTTTTCTGAAGGTATATAGAGACAATGTAAATTGATCATCTTTTCCTGTTTCCTCTCATATGTACTGTATCATCTTTCTTGCAGTGAGTAGGAGTGAATATCTACTCTGTATCGCTCTCAAATAAAGTGAAGCTCTCATGAAAGGTTAGGAAGGGCTGTTTGTTTTCAAAGGCTTGTCGTGTTTGAAGAAATAGGTTATCATCTCTGTAATCCTGGATTTGGATTTTGCTATGGCCAGCTGCACACAGCTGGATTAGGATGTCGGCAGGGTTTTCTTGAACACTATTGGTCAGTTCATGCCTTGTACAGCAAACTGTATTTTTCAGAAGTGGTTAAATTTGTGCCTCAAGCAATGCAAAATGTCCATTTGTCAAACAATAGTCCCGCCCCCCAATCTCATGTCATTGGTTGAGCCAATGTTGCTGGTAAAACAATGTTTTTTTAATACTACCACAGAGCAAAGTGTTCATGAAAATTAACATATTTATGGCTTACTTTTAGTTTTCGACGCCTATAAAGGCCAGAGCCCATGACTAACAGGCTTTGCATATGCAAAGTACATTAGACGTCAGATAAAACTCTTTGTTGGGCAGTTTTGCAAAAAATTCCTAACTGAATGTTGTAAAAGTAGACAGGAAGTGTTTCAAAAGCATGGGTCCACTTCCTTGCATGCAGTGGAGCTACTTCCTCTGTACCAAGACCAGATTTTGCAATTCGGGCAAAAGGCAAAAAGCTTTTACTTGACTATATTTATTGCGTTTCTCAAAATGTGAAATTACGAGCATTAATCATAAATTTATATGAAAAACATAGTGGAAGCACAGATTTCTGCATCTACTCAGAGGATGCCAGAATTAGCCATAAGTTAAGTATATTAAGCTTGTGTAATATATAAAGGTATTGTAGAAACGTATTTTCCTGTAAAGCTGCTTTGCAATGATTTGTATCGTAAAAAGCGCTATATAAATAAACTTGAATTGAATTCTTCAGTCTGAGGGCCTTCGTCAAACTAATATGATGCAAGGAGCGTAAAAAGCACCTTTATGGAAATATTTTTTTTTCTTTCTGTGTGCCACAGAGTCCCACTTATGAATTTGTGTTACTCGAAATGACTGTGAAGTGGCGAACCACAAAATGCAGACTCAAGCATTTAGTGTTTTTCCCCTGTATAACTGATGCCTTGATAATAGACAGAGCACGCATTGGCTCACATCCTGTGTGATTTAAGGAAGTTCTTGTAATCGGTTCTTCTGCTGAGACATCGCATTCTTACACTTGTGGAGCTGAGAGGTAAAACCGCTAGTTTCAGGTTAGACTTTCATTTTAAAGGAAAAGGCGAACGCACAAGTCAAGGCGATGCTTCAAAGGGCTGCGTCAAATGTATCAGACAAACCAAAAAGTCTTAAACCCAAGGTAGGATTTCTTAACGTGTCTTAAGATTTCAGGTAACAATCTGAAGGTGTTATTTAAGTAGTTTAGATATGCTGTAATAGATGTATAGCAATGCTGCCATATCCCAATAGATCTGACGTTTGAAACTGGGCAAATAAAATGGATATTTTTAAGGATGATGTAACAAAAAGAAACAGCTTGACACCACACAGCATTACTGAGCAAGTATGAACAGCTTTGTCAAGGTCAAATTCATGCGAATGGCTCCACAGTTTGCTATTTGATTGAGATGGATTTACATGGATTCAAAATTTAGATCATTTGCATTTTTCTGTGGTGGAGCTGACAGGTTTTGAGCCGATTATGAATCATTCAGGGTTTTTACCAAATTGGAAACTGTAAAACTATGACATAATATACCGAAGTGCCCTATAACTTTATGAAATGGACACTTGAATGACTTTTTTTTTTGTTATTTAAACTAAGTAATGTACATGCTGCATGTGCCTGTTATATCCTTTATAAATGTGGTGGGTTTTGTTTACCTGACACAGCGATCCACCAGTTTTGGAAGATTTGACACATTCAGAAATCAACACTCCCCTTCCAGACTTGAGGAAAATGGAGCACCTGAGGTAAGAGAAGAGACATTTAATGTCAAGTTTATGTCTGTTATACTACGTCTCCTCATAAAATATTTTACTGTACTATAATTACAATTGTATATGCGTATATTTTCTATATGTATATATATATATATATATATATATACATACTGTTTTTGCTTGTATAAAACAGGCAGAGTGTGAGTCAACAGCAGAAAACTGTGAGAAACCAGGAAGTTTGGGAAAAAAGATGAAAGCCATCTCGATGACTATGCGTAAACGGATGGCCAAAAAACACGTCAAGTCTTACTCTGAGGACGTGGTGAGTCATAAAGCAAGTTCCTCTTTGTTTACTGACAGTGATTAAGCAACAAACCTTTTTATTACCCAAATATCAGCAGTTCATCAGATTGTACAGAGGTTGGTTGGCACATACAAAGAAACAAAGACATGTTAACAGAGAAATATTAATGATATGATTAAATAGAAGGGGGTGTGTTTAATTAGATAAATAGATGCTCCTGTGATTTAGATTAAAAATGCATAAATAACATAAAGGACAAAGCAATAGTGACCACATAATAAAAACAGTAACATATTTGTGTGGTGCGACAATTTATTTCAATATATTTGACACAGCATCATCTTTTAGTTTCAATCTTTCTGACAATCTAACGTCGAAACGTGCTTCGCTTGTAAAAGGAAACGATGTGAACAAAGGTTTGAGTTCTTACTGATGCGGATGTGATTAAAAATAAAGTTCACCAAATAAAGTTTATATTTGGGTTTCTGCGTAGACCTGCATTTTCCGCTCTTGTCATTTCCCTACAAGAAGTTTTAAACTCTGAAACTTACAGGATGTTTTTATAACACCTCTTATATGTGAAACGATCAAGAGAATTTTGATTCATTGGTTCATGACTCCTTTAAAATTGAATCCCTGTTTTTTAACTTCTGCCTTGACCCCGAAAAAATCAAGTACACTCTTAAGAAAGAAAAGTACAGTACAGTGCAGGAAAGCTTAAACTGTTAGCTAAGCTATATGTTAGTACCTAAATGTGCTTTTAAAAGGATACTGCTTCAGTGACAGTTTTGGTACCTTTTATCTGAGAGTGTACCTTATGACCTAGAAACTATGGCCCAAAAAACTAACCTCTGAAACCAACCGACCCCAGTTCTCCCTATCACTTAATCTATAGAGCAGTTAATACGAATATCGAGACTGATATTTTGATTGGTGCAGGATGATGACACTGAGAGAGAAACAGAGAATGGGTCTCCGGCAGAGAAGAGCTCAGACCACACCAGCAACTCATTAGAAAGCCTCTACAGCGGACAGAGCTCATCCAGTAAGCATCTACTCTCAAGCGAATGAAGTGGACAGTGATTTGACATTGTAATCATACTCTTTTTGTTTTTGTATTTATTGGCTCAGGTGGTGTGGCTAGCAGTTCAGATGTATCCAGTAACAGAGACAGCCTGAAACTGGAGGAGGAAGTGCCCTACACAGGACAGTTCTGCGGGCGAGCTAAAGTACATACAGACTTTGTCCCCAGTCCATATGATACAGACTCCCTAAAACTGAAGGTGAAATAAAAGTTTTTCTTTTATTCATTTTTGCTACCAGTTAAATTATTCAGCACATTTATTAAAGGAGAAACACTAACTTCCAATAGTATGTTAATGGTCTTGGTGATCTTTTTCAGGTGGGAGACATCATCAGCATTATAAGTAAACCACCTATGGGCATATGGACCGGCATGCTTAATAATAAAGTGGGAAATTTCAAGTTTATTTACGTGGATGTTCTGCCTGAGAAAGAGAAGGAAGAAGAGGAGGAGGCCCCAATAATAAGACCTGTGAAATTATGCAAGAAGCCCCGACCAAATACACTCCTGGAGTTATTAGAGAGACTTAAATTAGAGGTACAACCTCAGACAGGACACACATGGAAACATCACTTATCCTTCATGCCTACCTGTTTAATCCAGTCAAATCAAGTAGAAAACTATTACACTATCTTCACCTGTTAACTTTGTTAACTTTGACTAAAATAAAAACTATTTCAAACTCTAACAAAACAAAAAGAAATAAAATTCAAATATTAGATAAAAATCTTTTTGTAAATATACTGCAACAAGTACTAAAATAGATTTAATTAAAAATGTCACTAAAATTTGAAAACTTCTAACTCACTGATATAAAAAAAAAAAAATGTAATAATTATATTTAAAAATAAATATAAAATTAATATAATAAAAAACAATAAAAGCCAATTTTAAAAATAATGCTATAATAGTATATAAATTATACTGCCACCTTTTGTCATTGGCATTTGATATACCCCTTGTTAGTCCAACACAAAAAAAGTTAATAAATAAATAAATAAACACTCAGCTATCAAGTGAATTACTACAAGGACCACACTAGTCGACATTTATGATTTAGTGCAAGTATTACAGCTGCATTGCACGTTTTAATGTTTGAAATCTCTATTGTCACAGGAATATGCATCTTCATTACTCATCAATGGCTACCAGACAGTAGATGACCTCAAACATCTGAAAGAGAGGCATTTGATTGAGCTGAACGTGACCGATCCAGAACACAGACGCAGATTGCTCGCTGCATCAGACTGCCTCTATGTCACGAGCAGTGAGTATCAACAAAAGCAGTTTGATTGACAGCTTTGGGCAAAACTATATTTTGGTTTTCTCTGTGTCCATCTCAGGAAACATTATGTCAGCAAGCCTCAGGAAGGACACAGATACCGCAATCTTTGCATTGTCTATTTTTGTGTTTTGATGAAATTCTGCCTTTTTGAAATATTAGAGTCAGACAGCGAGTCCAGTATTACTGAAAGTCACAACCTTATCTGTTTTAATTGAATCTATAACGCTCTGTGCAGTCAGGAACAGCCCTTTCCTGTAAATGCAGGTCAGGATTAATTGGTGTTTGGATGTGGGCTCACTGTGTGAGCAGGTGGCACATGGCTGGGCTGCTCTGGCTGGCTGATATGAGTGTGGGATAATAACCAGGAAATTAATTAAAATTAATTTCATTTGGGGCTTTTTCGTAAACGCAAACCTGATTTGTTCGACAGAGATGAAATTAACGAGCAGGAGTCTGTATGAGAGATTTAACCTTTCTTTGCTTTGGTTTACAGAAGATGAAGAGGGAGCAATGAAGCGCGATGAAGAGGAAGACGAAGATAATGACTGTCCCAGAGACTCGGGTTGTTTTATTCCTGCAGAGTGTCCTGACAGCTGAGACTTATCTAATGTCTCTCTCCTGATATTATTTCAAACTATTGCTACAAACACAGAACTTATTTCATATATTTTCTTTCGTCACAGTGTGTGCTCGTCTTACATTTAGATGTACTTGTGTTTTGTACTTCCATGTTCTTTGTTCAGCTTGTAACCTATTTCTGTTAATGCATAGTTATTTGAACTTTCATGGCAACATACCTGTGTGTGAGGAATTTTTACTGCTTTTACAAATGTTTATGAAGATTGTATATAATATTATTAAAAAGTAAGTTATTTATTCTGCAGCTTTCTTTTACGTCCTCATTTGGCTGTGCTCTGAATACACATTGCTACTACTGATGCTAAAATGAATACTATTAACTTTCCATCTGTTACTCAAAATTACTATTTTGTTTTGGTGGGCGTTTGGTGGGATGAGTTTCCAGGTAGCTAGTCACATGCAGTGACTGATAAGGAGGTTTAATTTCGAAGCACTTTCCATTTTACATCCTTTACTTGAATAAATACTGAATGCACAACTCCTGTCTCTACTCAACATGCTAATAGGCCTACATATTGGTAATGACTAATATTTACTCATGAGTTTATTTCTGGTAACTGAAAAAGTTCTTTGAAACAAGACACTGGACGTTTAAAAATAGTCTTTCATACATATTTATTATCAAGTCATACATATGTATTATCAACTAAGTCTTGTGACAGGAAACAAATGTGTATGGCAACGTATTATTCCAGCTGTCTTTTAATATTGATTTCAAATGAATTATTTTTGTTGCTGTTATGACTTTTATTATTATTTGTTTGCTTGTGCCATGGATACTGCATTGCACAAAGAGTGCCGAGTTTTTCTTAGATCGCCGGTTTCGAAACTAAAAAAAAAAGATTACAGGAAGTTGTGCAGAAGTCCGCTTGCATTTCAGTGCATTCTGGGAAATGTAGTTAACAGCAAGCAGTTCCAATCACATTCGAAACCATGCTACTGATGAAAAGAACTACAACCCCCATCAGCCAAACAGTCTGTATTAGGTCGACGTGTATGTCGGCGCAGATACTGAATTAACATCTCTTATACAAATATCCACAACATATTGGGTTGGAAACATGGCCGGGGAAATGTCCATAATAGGTAAGTGTTAAATTAAACTAATGTACTCGTAAAGATATAGGTCAGATTTTACAGAGTAACCATCCATGTAGCCGTTAGCTAGAAATAGAACTGACGCATCTGATCTGTTAACTGTGGATAGCTAATATCAGACAGATATTGTCAAGCTTTAAATAAACTTAAGCGTAAACTGATTTTATACACCATCTATACGTTACACAGCTGGCATCTGTTCTTCAAAATACAGATGTTACAGCGGCTGTCTCTCAAATTCTTGTTAGCTAACGTTACCTACTGTATCAAGACAGCTTGTTTGCGCATCAACGCACCAGGAATAAGGTCTAGATAAGCCCGTGTTTTATTTTTCTGCATACGCTTTTGGACAATATATTTTTGTAATACATATTAAGGAAATACGGTATAGTATGATGACAGAAACATTGATTTCGCCATTTTTTTTTCTTGGTTATATATATTTTTGTGTCTCTACAGGCTCTGTCATCCTGGCTTTGTTCCTGGCAGGATATCTAGGACAGCAGTACCTGCCCCCTCCGAAACCCAGGGTCATTGGGTTGGATCTTGGGACCACTTTCTGCTCTGTGGGAGTGTTTCAGCCTGGCACAGGCGAGATTGAGGTTATTGAAGATGACGAAGGGCGCAAAAGCATTCCGAGCGTGGTCTCATTCACCCCCACCGGTGTGTTTTCTGGACATGAGGGCCAGAAACTGTCTGACGTAAATCCTCAAAACACAATTTACGATGCCAAGAGGTTTATAGGGAAGCTTTTCAACGAAGACGCATTAGAGAAAGAGAGCACACGATACCCATTTAAGGTGCACATTTCATATTTTATCGTCTTTAATTGCTCTAGCACTGCTTGCAGTGTCTCTAACTGTTTCTTTTCTGTTTTAGGTGATATTCAACAACGGGAGTGCAGAATTTTTAGTCTCTACAAATGGCACCTTCACAGTTACACCTGAATTCATCGGATCCCGTCTCCTGCTGAAAATGAAAAAGATGGCGGAGAAACAACTAGGAGTACCTATCGATAAAGCTGTTATATCAGTGCCGGCAGAGTTTGATGAGAGGCAAAGAAACTACACCATAAGAGCTGCTAACCTGGCTGGTCAGTTTACTGCTTGCTACATCAGGTGTACATTTAATCACAAAAGCCAGTCATTTAATTAGGAAATTTGTCACACAAATTCACTGCATTGACCAACTGAAAGCTTCTTGGTTTTAAAGTAACTTCCAAAGTCCTTCAGACATCTTTTTAGAAGGTATCCTTGTATGAGCTGCTAATTTTCTGATGTAAATCTATAATATTTGCCTGATCCATCGTTGTGCATGTGTTCCTTATCAGGGCTGGACATCCTGCGGGTGATAAACGAGCCCACGGCGGCGGCGATGGCTTATGGACTGCATAAAGCGGAGGTGTTTAATGTGCTGGTGGTGGATCTGGGAGGAGGAACACTAGATGTGTCGCTTCTTAATAAGCAGGGTGGCATGTTCCTTACCAGAGCAATGGCAGGTGAGCTGGGTGATATGGCATTATGAATGTATCAACTATTTTAAAAAATGTATCAGATTTTACGGTGGTAGGCATATTTGTGTGGCTATGAATAGACAGGGCTGTTTTGTTATTTACATATGAGACACATCCTGCTCTCTTAAAGGGATAGTTCACCCAAAAATGAAAATTAGATGTTTATTTGCTTACCCCCAGGGCATCCAAGATGTAGGTG
>JAUMHQ010000075.1:8679053-8689078 GCA_032361165.1 Enteromius paludinosus | reverse complement strand
TATATATATACACACACACACACACACACACACACACACACACACACACACACACACACACACACACACACACACACTTATTAGTTTATTTAGAATAGAAAGTTAATGTAGATCATAACAGATAACATAGTTAAAAATATATAATTGTTAAACTTAAGAATCAAATTATTAACTAGCTTAGAAATGTAATCCTGTCCAAATATTGATTTTGTACAAAAATCTATTTTTTCTTTTTTGTGCCTCTATAAAAAAGAAATAACATGCACATGTTAAAAGCGTATTTGTCATTTCAGAGTACAATACACCAATGATACACGCGGGTGTACTGAAACCCTTCATAACCACCAAACCTTGAACAACGCCTACACAGAGATTCTCAGCGGCTCTTTCCTGAGTTATATTTAGCTATGGACAAGCCAGAGAAAGGAAATATGAGAAAGATAAATGGGGGGACAGAAAGAAAGAGAGAAAGATAGTGAAGGATAGAAAGACAGAGGAACAGATACAGGCAAAGAGAGAGGATGGACCAAACTGCCTCCAGCAATCCTTGATGTAGCATCTAGGGAAGACAGGAAGTGCACAACACAATGTTGACAATTTAGCATCTCACCATTGGAGCTCCTTGATAGCCAATGATGGTGGGTGCTGCTTTGAGACTCCCACGCTCCATAATACAGGGTGAGGTGATTGACAGCGGTATGAAGTAAAGTGTGAGGAGAACACTCAGGTAGATGAGGAGAACCATCACCTGAAACCCTAGAGAACCAACAACTGAAGTTACAACTCCAAAATGCCTTCCTTTTAAAAGGAATAAACAAAAAATTGCTTGTTTGAGTCAGTTTCATTGGCGCTCACATGTGTTATGTCATCTTTGTTGCAAAAGCGTCTAAGCAACTATCTTAAAGGAATAATTTATGAATTTTTCAAAATATCTTCCTTTGTGTTCGGCAGAATTTTTGGGTGAACTATTTAAAACCTTTACATTTTTTTATTTCTTTTTGTACATATGTAATGTTTTCTAAGTATTGAGATGTGTTATTGTTATACTATAAAATGGCCATGACCGCAGCTGACCTGAAAAAGAAAACTAAGCATAGAAGTTTAGACTAAAGCGTGCAATAACTTCCCTTGCAGTAATACTGAAAATATTAGTTTCTCAGTTTGCACTCTGACACATTCTGAACACATGATGTTTGGAATTGAGCTTGCACACCTATTTTAGTTAACATGCTTGCATACAGTGTGTTTCAAGGGAGAGACAAGTTCTGGAAGTTTAGAGGTCACAAAGTAAAATGATGAATTATTAAGTCGCTAACATTTAACGGGGCTGTTATTATGTATTAAATTGATTAAAAAGAAAAGGGACAAATAAGATTCTAAAAATATTTCACAATACAACTGCTTTTACTGTATCTTTTTATCAAATAAATGCCGTCTCAAAAATCTCCAAACGTTTAAATGGTTGGCTAGTTTATGCTCTGTGTATGTTACGGAGGAATAAAGGAAAAGCCTTCTGATTAACTAAATAAGATGAGCCAGTTAAATCTGTTCAGTTGAATCTGACGAGCTTGGGTAAACTGAAATGAGAAATCAATAGCAGTATATTAATTTTCCCTCTAATGCTGTAACATGAAGCACCAGCGCACTGAGCTAGCAGAGATAGCGATGTGTCTCTGTGTGACGACAGGAATGAATCAGGAAAGAGGATTTCTCTGTGTATCCTTTAATTATTAACATCTAGTTAACAATGATGCCTAACTGAGAGACTGAGAGGTGGATGATTCTTACTGGTTTTCTCTGCTCTCGCCACCTGTCCAGCCACCAGCCAGGATAAAGCAGTAATAGCAGCTAAAGCACCGATGTGCAGGAAAGGACCAGTGGCCTGAAGAAAAAAACGGAGACATTCATTTGTGCTTAATACACAAACACACAGAAAATAAGAGAAATGCTTAGACAAAGGAGAAACAGTGTCTGTAGAAAAATACATTTACAAAGCAAGATCTCACCCAAAAGAGAAACTTATAGCCTAAAAGAAAAAGTATACTTTTAAAAAGCACAATTTAAAAATGTGGGGTTATTTTTTTTACATTTTCGTTGGATTATTTTTTTTATTTTATGCTCACAGGGCTGCATTTATTTGATCAAAAACACAGTAAAAATAGTAGCAATGTGAAATATTATTTCAATTTTAAATGGCTGTTTTCTATTTTACTATATTGTAAAATAACATGTATTCCACTGAAAGCAAAGAAATATTGAGCAGCCACTTCTCCAATACTCTGTCACACGAGCCATTCGAAATTCTAACATGCTTTTTGGTGCACAAAAAACATCTCAATGTTTCCAAACTTTGTGCTGCTTAATATTCTTGCGGAAAAATATTAATTTCTTTAATACTCTTCATAAAAAAAAAAAATTATTTGAAAGTTTTTACTGTCACTTTTGATCAATTTAAAGCTTCCTTCTAGATTAAAAGTCAATTTCTTTTGGGGAAAAAAGTTTTTGAACAGTAGTGCAACAATGAAAAGTATACAGATATTTTATTGACATTTTAATATTCTCCATGTCTGACTTTTAAAATTCCTGATATTTTCAAGTTTTCCAAGACTGTGAGAAACCAGAAAAAATAAATAAAATAATATATATATACATATACACATACCTGAAGAGAAATCCCAACTATATCCCATTCCTGTCCCCACATCTGATTGACTGATATCACACCAATTATCGTAGTTAGCAAAGCAACTGTCACACCAATCTAGAGAGAAAAACACAGACAGTTTCACTTTACGCAACTCCACTTCATTTATTTAGCAAACCACACCACTCCATTTCTGTTCATAAACAAACAGGAAATACTACTTTAACTCTGCCAACAGGCCAGAAAGCCTGAGGGCATAACAAGGTGTTTGTGACACTGTGTCAAGGTTAATTTGGCTAGTCTCGCACAAACGGACAACCTTTTCTATTTCTATTCTAGGAAAAAAAAAAAAAAAAGCATTTCAGAGGTCGACGGGTACCTTGTGGAGCCAGTGGAGGTTTAACTGCTGCCCAACAGCTACATGGCACAGGGCTAAAATCTAGACCAAAAAAAGACAAATATTACATTCAGTGAAAAACAAGATAACAGCAACCACTGAGATAACAGGGGCATGGAGCTAAAACATCATAATAGTGCTGAATGGTTACATGTACACACGTCTGAGAGAGACTGTGGTTTTGGAGAGGTTTTAGTATGCAAATCCAGAGTGCAGTATCACTGCTACAGAGCAGTTACAACTCACCATTAAAAATGCAATATAGGTGAAACCAGCTGCAGTGGCGGCCAATATGGGAACCGTTCCATCACTCCACTCCCCTGAACGGTTATATAAAAGCCTGTGGGGGCACAATACCAGGAGGAAAAAAAAAATGTTAGCAGCTGATTATTCAGCATTAGAATTCCTGGTTGTCTTATGTTCTCCATAATGGTCAGAATGCATTAAGGCCTAATCAAATAACCAAGCCCCTGAAAAACAAACAGAAGATACTAATCTATTGACTGGCAACACATTTCTCTTACTTGCTCTTATGGGAGCTCAGGATTATATAAAGTATACTTTTCCCAAAGAGGTGGATGGCAGAGGCATCTGTTCTGCAAAAAGCATCATCTGCCTAGTCTGTGACTTTGAAACAAAGGGAGATAAAACACATGAGACCAGAGGGCA
Organism: Enteromius paludinosus; assembly: GCA_032361165.1. Lineage (NCBI taxonomy): Eukaryota > Metazoa > Chordata > Actinopteri > Cypriniformes > Cyprinidae > Enteromius > Enteromius paludinosus. The sequence continues at coordinate 8,685,368 of JAUMHQ010000075.1, read as the reverse complement.
CAGTATCAAGGTCAGTATTAGTTTTCTTCAACATCTAAACTCAGTGGCTGTGATCAGAATTGATCACTGGCTTATGTTTTCCTGAATACTGTGCAGTAATATTCTCTATACTTTTTAGCGTTTGATCAAAGTGCATTATATACCTCAATATGCTTTAAACTGTAGTATGTCAGGTACACACATACACATTTCATTTAAGCATAAAAAACAAGAAAAAATATAATATAAAAATTGCGTCGTATGCCAATAAAGAAACACTTTTCAATGTAATTCTATAAAAAATGAAGTAAAGTAAATGTTACAATAACCTTTGCAATAAGCTATTTCAATCTGTAATAATATTTCACTGTATTATTATGTTTCTGTATATTTTGATCAAATAGATGCAGCCTTGGTGAGCACAAGAGACTACTTTCAAAAAAGTAGTGATTAACGACACCTGACTTTTGAATAGTACTGTATATAGTACACATGAACTTATTTGCTGCAGCATTATGTTGGTGTGTTACACTGAGCCAATAGGATCAGAATGGAAACACGGGGCGGGCAGACTGCAGATCACCAGTAATCACTCCTTCAGAATTGATTGGTTAAATGCAGCTCGTCGGGTGGAGCCATATCAAGGGTTTGCCTGCTAGATGCATCCGCTGTCTGATCACAGATTCTACATGCACAGTCCCTCAGGACAATAACTGGAGGTCGTTGTGAATCAACTCTCTTGTCCTCTACAGTACCATCAAGGACTCATGTACCTCCCCGTGAGACTGTGGGGGGAGGTGGATGCCACAGAAGGGAGGAGAAGTCACATTGAAAAGAAAAAGAAAACAGGAGATGAAAGAATCATAAAGATCTGGAGAAAACGACCTTGAAGGACAAAGCAAACAATGGCTTTCATTGTCACGTTTCTTTTAATGTCCTCAACCAGTTTTACAGAGCTGTTGGCTCCTGGATAATACAAGATTGAAGATTGTGTACAAGAACGGGTACTATAAAAATGTCAGAGGGTGATTTAATAGCTAAATCATAACTGAATGTAAATGTAAGCATATTTGTGAGTTTAATATTACACAGGATTATGAAGATTTGTGTTTATTTTATTATATATAACTGAATAAATATTCTATATTATATTAAAGTAATATATATATATATATATTAGAGCTCTATTTTTCGCATACTAGATTTAGTAAACAAAGGTGAGCAACAGACAAAAGAAAACACTGCATTTGGTCCCTAATCCCATAATCCACTCTAATCAATTTGACCTTCCATTTAATGTTTGACTAGAAATATCAACAGCCTGAATTTTCTCTTGTTTAATTGAATTCCCAAAAGCTTAGAGGTTTTGCAGTCGAAATGCAAAATAACCACTTTGAAGATAATAATATACTCATCTAATTGCATACGGTTTTACATACTAAAAGTAGTATGCAGTATACTGCATAAAAGCATAGTACACAGTAATCTATTCCATTATGAACACTAGCCAAGAACAGTTCAGTCTTTCTATTAGAATTACATGCAATCTGCTCTATCAGAGACCTTTCCTAGAACTCTGGATTACTTCAAATGTAGGATTATGCCAAATTTGTTTTTGGGAAAGCTCATGAGTTTCTTAGATATGTCGGAGAAACAGAGATTGTGGGATTGTGGATGAAAGTGTGATTTGATAAGGCCTACTCACCAGTTAAACTCGCTGTAGTCATTGTGGGCCTCCCACCAGAAGTAAAACCATACCAGTAATAAGGAGAAAGTGCAGAAGAGAATGAAGGACCACAAACACTCCCACTGGAACAAAGAAAAATCATTTAGATTAAGAGTTTAAATAGCTCCGTTACATAATTTGTGTCTATCAACATTAGTATTATTAAATATGTTGGTGCCAGCGTGAATTAATACGTTTGCTGTGAGAAACTGCCAAAAGATAATCTCAAGAACAAATATTTCAAAATATGGTTTAAAAATTGAGTGAAATTTAATATAGAGAGTTTTCAAAGTGCCTTAGGTCATGACTGCATACTCACATTAAGCCAAGTTAATATGAATAGAGCTACTTCAACAGTAAGATCTGCCTTCATCACTGATTCATTAGTGAAACATTAGTTCTGCTCTCTGCAGGGTAAATGAATGGGCCTTTCTGTTTCTGTTTTCAGCTCTCACTATCTCACCATCAAAACGTACAGGAAATACAAATACTAAATTTACTTCAAATCTTAATTAAAGGAAATGTTTACTCCAAAATTTTTATATACAGTCAAGTTTTCATTTTCTTTGAGATCAAGTTTCTTTTTCAGCATTTCACTGGCACTTCCCACACATTTTGTTTGCACATATACATAAGTGCAAACAAAATGTGTGGGTATGTGTAATATATATATATATATATATATATACACATAACCCCCTGGCACATATATATATACACACATAACCCCCTGGCACAATAACCAATGTACCATAAATAATTATTTGTCTCAATGATGGCCAATTTTTATTATAATTTTTGTCAAAATGTCTATGAAATGAAATGGCTAGTGTGCAATTCCAAACCAAAGAAAATAAATGAAAATTACTGTTGCAATAAACTAAAGTTACTATAATTTTCAAATCATAGTCATTTTCGTAATGGTTTTCCTCTTTAATCTATCCTAGGGATTTCGTGTCAATACCGTATATGGCCGTCAACTTCCTCTAATTCCTGCACATGATTTGGATAAGGTTTTTTTTTTTTGGGTTTTGGAAAATGGACTAAAAGGGGACATAAGATTACAAGTATAAACCACCCACAATATTAAAAACATGACCAGTGAGGTAAAAAAAAAGATTATTCTTGGTTACATAAATAAATACACAGTTCTCACAGCACAATAAAGAACATGCTGGCTGACAGAAAATAAGTAATAAAAAAAAATTAAATAAGAAAAATGTATTTAAAATCAGTGAGGAGACACATTGGTAATCTTCTTCCTCAAAAAATAAAACAGCGGGGTCACTAAAAACAGTTTTGTTCTTAACTGAATGATCCGCTTGCCTCACAAAAAGCAGTTAGAAAGCATGTATAAATTCCTAAGCCTCATAATCCAAAAACATCTAAATATAGATGCATAAAGAGGATTATGGGTAATTCTGAGTAGAAAAATAATACACACAAATAAACACTGCTAAACCTGAGATCTCCCAACAGCATCACAGACTGTCTAAATGCGCCAAATCAATATCGCACCCTAAAACAGGTCAAATGTCAAATGCAGTATTGTTTTTCCAAATGATTTTTCCAACGACTTTAAAAGTGGCACAAGTCTGACAACAACAGAAAATGTTCAGCACCGACATTCCCTTCCAAAAGTCATTATCACAATGTTGCTGGATGTTACTATGCCATTATTTAGTAACTCTGATTGGCTTTTAGCAAGTTGCTAAGCAGTTGCTAGGTAGATGCTAACAAAAGAGTTATGATATGGTTGAGGTCCCTTGTTCAATTGAAGTCAGATTTTTTTTTTCCAGTGTTTCAATTGTTCATGGTATAACTTATCCTTCATAACCTTGAACACACAACCTTAACGAGATGACAACAATGAAGCACATAAACACGGCTGAGTTTTTGGCACTCATGCGGTTGTAGCAGTTGAACAGATTGCCATGACATCATCAGGGCCAATAAGCAACAAGCAGCATACATCTTAACAGAAGGGATTCAGAGCAGCGCTGGGCGGCAAATTGTGTCTCCTCTAAGGGAGAATATTATCTCATCATTAAGCTTATTTTCAAAAGCCTTGTTTCATCCCCTCCCGCTGATCTGATCTGACAGTGTTTCAACTGTCTGAACCTTGAACGTCTCAGTGTAACAATCACAGAGTAATGTCAGGCACAGAAACAAATTAAAGTAACAATTCCCTTTAAAATGATCTCTGCCAAGCCTTGCACGGCACATTTGTTTTAACGCTGTAAAGACTCTGGCTAATTGGTTAAGGTGGGGTGAAAATGCATGGTTAGTGGCTGCCTTTAATGATTCTCATCATGTTAAACGGGCTTATTGGATACTGAAATATGGCCATGATAACAATATCTCAGACTAAGATCTGCCAAGCACTGGCTGCAATTATGAAAATTAGCCAACAGCTTTTTTTAGGGTTTCCTAAGCAAACAAACAAGCCAAGCTGAACCACTGCCCAAAAACAAGACAGATAGACAGCAGAAAGCAGCTTTTCCTTGGAGTGCCTTGACTTTTTGACGCCCCGGAATCATATAATTTATTCATACTGTAAGTATTTGCCAGCACACATCTGCTCCCTTGAGGCACCAACTGTAGTTCAAAATCCCACTGACTGCTAAATATCTGTTCCACAGAGGCAAAGGGCAAAGAACACGGGGAGGCCGGCTTCCCGATGTGAGAGAGTGAAGGAAAGGCAGTGGGTGGAAGTGAGCAGATTGAAAAATGGAAGTGGAAATGGTAGGGAGTAGCTGAACAACGTCCTTTCACAACAGTCCCTCCGAAGTAAGTCCCATTCGTAAGCAAGGTGCAAAAATCAGGTACAAAAGTGGATTGACCTGGTCTGGAACAGATGTCATGTAATCCATTAACCGACCTTTTCCAAAGAAAATATGTTTTATTCATAGAGTGATTGGTAGTAGCTTTCGATATGTGACAACAAAACTGAAAATAAAAATGTCACTGGAGGTAAAATTCAGGTCATGTGGAATTAAAATGTGGCTATATAACAGGAACCATGCAAAAACGACCTTTACTAACCCATGTGGATTCAAATGTAACACTACAAGCGCTTAGAGCTTTGTGGGTTTGTCATTTTCTACTGAATAGACTAGCTGTATAGTGGAAGAGGTGTGATGTACAGTATTCTCACTACAGTGTTGGTATTTACATAAGAGTATTTTTGGTCCTCAAAGCAGTTCACTACAGCTCGCCAATGTCTGCCTGAGGGTTACAGCCAGATATGCTGGAAGTCTAATTGGAAACACTGTGAAGCTGACTAATTTCCACTTGAAATGACATGTTTAGTTCCGTTGATGTTAATTGTTATGTAAAATCATTGTGGGTCAATAATGTGTCGGCCTCCACAAAGAGGACGGTGTTTGCAAATATGCAAAATTACCTAAATTGAATATGTATTTCAAGCATGGATGACAAAGAACTAAATGTCAGATGCATATAAATCTCTTTTCAAAAGAACTGAGTAACCAAGAACTACTTTCATGTCATTCCAAACCTGTATTACTTTTTCTTCTGAAATATATCAAAATGTAATTTGGAAAAATGTCGATGAGGTCTTTTGAATGAACTATACCTTTGACATTGTTTTTTGTATTTCTACAATGTAAGCAAAAACTAATAATCTGCATGCTGACAGACAGGGAAAGATTCAGTCTGACAAGAACATGCATTGTAGGTCACATTGTAGGAAATGCTGGTACTAGATAATATACCCATAGATAAGTTCATCAAAGCCATTTAAGATTGCTGTAAACATGAGCCCTGAACGACTGCCACAGCGGGGTGGAGAATTTTTAAAGCAAAGTCATCCTAATGTGAATCCAAGTAAATGAAAAGCATTGTAGTGAACAGATTACTATGTGCTACACGGCGTCTAGAGAACAGAATATAATCACAAGCATAATCTGTATTCCTGAGGGATGGCAAGTGTTTAAGAGCCCCGGTCTGTTGCTGATGCGGTCTAAAGATGCATGTACATGTCTGTGAGTTTCTTTCAATCGACTGGAAATGACAGTCTTCAGAGAAGGGAAAACACTGATTGGTTGGGTGGCCTCAGGCTGAGTCTGTGGGGGTTTTGTACATGCTGTAAGAGGGTACACACGTAGAGTCACGGTCTGTCACTGCGCATTATGTCTGTGATGACACTCTGCCCTCAGAACTGGCTGGAAAAGGAGAATGTTTTAACATACAGTGTTTTTATAAGACCACAAGGTGTTTGAACTTTGTTTACCAGTGAGGCGTTAATAGAGATATTTAATCTAAAAATTAAAAACCTGTCATTATTTACTTGCATCATTCTGAATCCGTTTGACATTCTTCCATCTATGTGACACAAAAGAAGATAATTTGAAGAATGTTCGTAACCAAGCATTCCGGTGACCAATGACTTCTACTAAATACACAGATACTGCATCCCAAATGATGCACTATCCACTATGTTATTATGCACTATATATTCAACCATGTAGTACTCATTTTAATTTTAAAAGAGAGATATTTCTCAAAATATCTTTAAAGGTGCCATAGAATGGAAAACTGAATTTAGCTTGGCATGGTTGAATAATAACAGTTCAGTACATGGACAT
>JAUMHQ010000075.1:8644957-8664928 GCA_032361165.1 Enteromius paludinosus | reverse complement strand
AACTACTTGTTTGTTGTGGCATTTTCTATATGGCTCTTGTTAAAACATGCTATTTGCTTTATTTGTTAAAAAAAAAAGAAAAAAAATCACTTATTTCTTTCTAATTTATTCCAGAAAAGGGGAGGGGTGTCTTCTGATAAAAAAAATTGTGATTAAAAATCGAGATCGTTCAATATGGGAAAAAAAATCGTGATCACTTTTTTTGCCATATCGCCCAGCCCTAGTTTATTCTAAATCAAACCTTTGACTAGTATATCGAACGTCCTGGAAGGGCTTGGAATTTACCAAGTATTGCCTCGAAAAATGTACTAAGACCATGGCTGTAACCAGGTCTTGGGTGGGGTTTGGAGTATTGTAATAACCTCTATAAATAAACTGAAATTAATTCAAACATTTTGTAAATAAGACAAAGATATTGCTAAACCTAAAATGCAACTTCCCACCTTATTAACTTTCTAAAGTTTCAAATTACATGGAAATTTGAAGTCCATAGACGCTTATAATAGCCGTCTCTGGGTGCGATCTCCCTCACTTAAACAACTCTCAAGCCTCGTTCACTCCTCCAGCATTTTGCAGACTGCAAAGGATTTTCTAGACAAGAAACAATTACTGTCTTGTTTTCAGAAAAACAAGCTAAAATTAAGTTAGTTTTTATTTGAAACAAGCAAAATAATCTGCCGATGGGGTGAACAAAATAATCTTGTTTTCTGTTTGAAATAAGAATATTTTGGTTACCCCTTAATTTTAGCTTGTTTTTCTAAAAACAAGACAGTCTTAGAAAGCATGTTCTGCAGTGAAGAGTTTATAAAAGATAATAATGTCGTTTAAAACATGAAAAATTTACAGAGGTTAGGACCTCTTAGCTGGATATGGCCAAGACAAAGAATTTAGCAACTTTAGGAAATCAAAAAAAGGAAAGAGAGAAATATCGTTTTCAGGAAATCTAACCTGTGTAACTCATTTTAAACCATAAAATAATTAAACCACCAGGCACCAGCATATCTGGCGCCCCAGAACGGGGAAAATATAATACAACTAGTGAAAGACTGATACTAAATGTATTTAACTATTACCATCTTTCTATCACCACTGTCCGTATTACCATCAGACATTTAAAATATGTATTGGTTGACCAGTAATCAAAACACTGAGAAATACTTACTGTCAAAGGCAGATCTCAATTATGTACACTGGCCACCAGAGCTTTTTGTTAAATATGCTTGGATGCTATATTATTTATGGCTTACTCTTGGTGACAGAACATTGACAAAAGCTCCATGTTTGATTGATTTCAGACATCGATCCATTTCGCCCAAGGAATGAAAAATATGCATCAACTTCACAGAGCCCAGCCCGCTCCGAATGTTAATGAGTATGACAAAATGCTGATGTGGAAATCCGTTATTTCAGAGGGTCCAAAATGCAGGCATAGCAATATTATGACTGCGTATTCATGCAGTGTTTTCTAACCTTTATAAGGCAGCTCATATTGCAATGGAAAATGTTTATGTGACCGCAGAATATGTTGCTTGTGAAGCTCTGGGCCAATGAGTGACACAAGTGACATAAACGCCCAAGTCATTTATGTAAAAGTCATTACCTCTAGTCAGATATGAAATGAGCCTGAAGAGTGGTAATCTATACTCTCCTACCGTAAGTCATAATGTCATGTGGCCAAGTCCAACATCATTTGGGATGTTTAATAGAGCTAGGTATCAAACTATGGCACTTTTTATCACTTTTTTCATTCTAATTTATTATGAAGGTAAAATGAACAATTATTTACTGATCAGCTTTGATTTTTGAAAAATTAACTGTAAATTACAAAGGTCTTGTGACTATTACAATAAGTCAAACTTAGCACAGAGCTTCAAAATATTTATAATTAAATGGTAAATTGTAAACTACACCATTGTCGTTGGACAACATACTTATGCTACTTTCTCATATCAGTCCACATAATTGTTTTTTTTTTCTTTTTTATGACTGATTGTTGTAGATAAGATATAGATTATTTTCTCTTTCCTTCAGGGTTCTGATCATCAGTCATGGTTTATTTTGCGATAATGACTGACTGTACCTCTTCCATTACATGCCATTCCCACTCGTTTCTTATATAACAGCTTAAATGGGAATAGTCTTTGAAAGTGGAAAAAAGGCTAATTGCATTGGCAATGGTTTTTCAGTCACTTTTTGTCTTGTAAATTAATTAACAAGCTGGTTTAGGACACATGGCAATCAAAAACAAATAAGCAAGTCCTTCATTTCCTACCACTATAACGGGCTTTCATACCATGACAGCTATCATGATAAATCGCTCAAGATCGGTGAGGGTATGAACTGGGTCAAATGTCCAATAAGTTTCCTTACTCATTTTTCACTCACTGTTCTCATGGGTGGAGAGAGCAAGCAAACAAGTTTCGCGGGCCAAGGAGAGGACATCTTCACAGGAAAACCTAATCAGTAGAATGCTGAGCCACGAACACCTAAAGGAAGACCTTGTTCTGATTGATCGAAGACACTGTAATAGATTTGAATTAAATAAAGCTCCTTTCCTCTATTCTACAAACTACTATAGCCTTGAACTTGGTCGTTAGGTGCTGTCATTTTTCCACACAAAGCAATGTGATTTTTATGTATAAAAAAACAAAAGTAAATTATACAATGGCTCTAATTAAAATGTCATAATGAAAAAATCTTCAGCCTATTACTTGCTAATTGTGAATAGGACTAATTTATCTGACAGCTAGTTTCAAAGGGCAAAATTCAGCACCATAAACTGCAACCAATTAAAGTAGGCATTATTTAGCAGTTGTGACAAATGACACAAAGCACTTTTCACAGAACAACTACCTTCGTTTTACAATGCTAAATGCCCATCAGTGTAATTATAAGCCCAGCAATATAGTGTTACAGACGCCTCCTTCCTCCCTGACTGGAGACAGTCTATGTTTTAAAATGCCACAGATGAGAGCTGGGCTGCGTCTTTGGACTCTGGATATTTTAGTTACTCTCTGGCACTAATTAAAAGCAGCAGGTGGTGCCATTTTGAAAAAAAAAAAAAAGTGAGACAGTAAAAGGAAAAAAAAAAGCCAAAAATCATGACTGACCTGCAACACACAACATATTTACACAAGTGTAAGCAACAATAAGCAAAAAGATATTTGCTAATGACAATATTAGTTTATTATCGCCATATCAAAGTTAATTTGAACATATGGGAAGCTCTTCGCACATTTTAACATATTCAAATCTATTTCCAAGTTAATGATCCAGATTAGCTCTGTTACAAAACCTAGTGGGCTGCCTTGATGTCTACTGCCTACATAGACAGCTGATGCCATCCTAGTCATGTGACCTCATCAGCAACCCCTACTGATTTTGTTACCATTTTGCTAAGCTATTTAAGTAATACTATAATATATACACATCCTTTTTTACAAGCAGTAAGATCAGAGATGACAGGGCAACCAACCTCACCCACACATCATTGTGCTAATGTGGAACACCGCCATTTTTGAAAGATTAAATGTGGTTAATTTAATGCCCCATCATTTATTCAGGACAGTAATGGAGCTAAACACATAACACCGCTCAGTTGTGTTCTTTAAGTAATCATTCCTCCTCGACCATCTAATTGACTGCTTGCAATTAACCATCTTTGGTTAGAATTTACTCTTATGCTGAGCTTTTCCGCTAGCGTTTTGAAAGCCTTTTAAGGCTTTGTTCAGACAGGCAGGAAAAATCTGGCATCTGGCATCAGTCCATCCAAAAATCAAATCTAAAAATTCAGATGCTTGGCCTACAATATGTTCAGAATGAATTACACTTACTGTATTAGTTTTACTAAACAAACAATTAGTTGCAACATGAGCAAAGCCTTAATGTTAGAACTCAAACAGGATATTTTAAGGATATGTACTGTTTTATTTCTAAAGCAATTCCCAATGCTAATTACATTCAAATCAAATACAAGCAGACAACCTTACATGAAAAACTATTTATTTTAAGAGTGAGACAAAGTGAAGAACTTGACACCTCCTACACACAAGGGACAGAGCAAAACGAACAACAAACCAGGATAAACATACTGTGCTCAGATGGCTCCACTCACTCCAAACAGAGGGATGCTGAGCTTGGCACGTTCTCCATCCAGCTGAACCCGCTGCCCTCCTGAATGTTAATGCCGAAAGTGCAAGAAAAGCCAAATGGAGTAGTTTGCAACAACCCCTGGTGATTAAGTCCAGTGGACTGGTGAGAAGGTAATTCTGGATCAAACTTTAATAGTACAGTAGCTGCTAAAACATTTCCCTGGAAAACCAGCACCTGACAAAGGCATTCGAGGCATGCAGACACAGAGGGAACATTGTTCTGGCCGAAACGAAGGCAATCAAAGCCTTAACCCTTCCTTTGCCACCTGAAATCTCAGAGGCAGTAAGCACAGGTGCCATCTGTTTAAATGATCAACAACATACAATACAATATCAGTTCATAGTTTCAGTCACATGACTGGTGCAGAGACCTTGAGAGCAAAGCAGCCACTGTGTTACCCCACAGACAAAGATTTTTTTTAACACCGCTCCATGGAAGATCAGCGATAGGTTTTGGGCACTTGTGATCCATATACAGCACCCACTGCAGTATTTTCAAATCACAAAAAAACAGCAGGACTTAACATAAAAAATATTTGGATGACATTTGGATGCAGTGACATACAGTAGCCAACATTCGGAGTGGATCGGAAACCTTTCATCAAAGTTGTCTTATGACAAGAATAGGTATTGTTTTTGGATTTTAGGACAACTATGATTAAAGGTTTTGATCCACTTTGAATGTTGACTACTGTATACAGCTAAATACAACCAGAATTGACTTTTAATTTCCTTTTAGGAATTTAAAAAAATGTTTGCATTATAAGCCAGTTACGAGGTAAATCACAACATTAAAAAAAGTGCTTCATCATGGAAGCTATGTTTCCTGCTGAGCTCTCAGTTTGGTGGAAGTTTCTTCACAGCATCATGGATAATGCACTTTTTCACCTTGAATTTCACTGTTAAACACAATTTGTTTTTTAAAAACTAGCATGTCTGTCTCTAAAGGTTTACAAGTTAAAGTTAGAAATCAACATCTCTATTGAGGAACCCTTCTGGAACCCGACTGTTGCATTCTACACTAAATCACATCATGCAGTTTATTTCTAATGATCTTCAATGGGAAAATCTTTAACATTCATTTTAATGTGTTGTGTTTTAATTTTTGCCGCATTTAGTTGGCATATATAGCACACATCCTTAATAAGGTGCATACTAAGGCCCAATCCCAATTCTACCCCCTTCCCCTACCCCTCCGTTTGGCGTGTTCACGTGTAGGGGTGTCTCAGTTCTCCTTTAATTTGAGAGTTAGGGTTAAGGGGAAGGGCTAGATAGCCCTCAAAACGAAGATTTTTCGGGACCTTACTTCAAACAAAGGGCTAAGAGAAAGTTAGTAAGTAATCTTTGCCATTAATAAGGATTTTTATGACAATTTTTCACTATATGTATATTACTATCGGTCTTGTGTCTGTGTTTACGGTGATGTTCTGTAAAGAAACGTTTGCAAAAAAATTAAAAGTTTGCTAGCGGATAGCACCGATTGCACAATATTAGGAAATATATTTTTATGGCATATACCCGGGAACGGATTGTTTTGTTTCGCTTACAACGGCGCATGTCCTCTGACGTAACGTTAGGAGCTATTGACAATGGATGAAGACGTGTAACAGTGTAGTAGTGGTGTCCCATTACTTAGGGAAAAATATTTAACCCTTCCCCTTCACACTTTTATTTCAAGGTGCAAGAGGAAGGGGCGAGGGGTGGAAACTAGAATTGGGATTGGGTCTTAAGAGTAGTCTTTTCAGGTCTTTTCAGGCCCTATTTGGGGCACTTTTAAAAAAAAATGTGATCGTTCATGCAGTGTGTCATGTGAACATCTGCAAAATTGTGACGCTGACAGTGCACGATAAAGTTATTTTCTATCAAAAAAAAAAAAAAAAAAAAAAGAGTCGGCTCACATTCGCCTAAACAAGCAATTTGAATCTTTTTCTGTTACGAATCCACGTCACGAAGTAGCATATTTGCATAATGGCCGCTCACGTTCTATGTCACGAACAACTTGCCCTGCCCACAAACATTACAAATGGATTACATCATGTCAAGAAGACACTGTATCTGTGAGAGTTCATTTGTTTTATATGCCCTTCTGAAAGATGAATCTACAAATAATGAGTGATTAACATTCATTTTTTCAACAACACCTCAGCAGTTAAATCTCTTGTTGTGTTCCGTCATCTTACTGATGACTGCTTTTCCAATGTTGGAGTACAACACCATATTCACCAAACGCTTGCTCTTAAAAAATGGATCAGAGCCCAGTTTATTTGGACCGGCTTGCTCCTCTGAACTTCTACCTGTAAGTATGATTAATAATTGATGATTGATTGTATTTGATTTGTATTTTGGCACAAGCTCTGTGGAGCGTTGTAGCAGTAGACCAATCATAAAGGACTGCGCCATCTGACCAATCACAGCAATGAGGGCTCACAGGAGGGAGGGGTTTAGACAAACTGAATCTTCGAACTGCTTCACACGAGTCGTTTACGAATCATTTAGAAATGGAGTCAAATCAAATCTATTTTTGGAGGAAACTTAAGTGTTTTTTGACCTTGCATACATGTAAACCTGTTTTAAGAGACTCATAAAACAATCTTAGACACCTTTAAAATGGCATAATGGGGGCACTTTAAAAAACAAAAGTGGCAGGCAGTGGAGAAAAGCCTTGTTTTGGCCTCTCAGGTAGGTGTTCCTATGAGCCACAATTTAATTACAAACACTACAACTGTGCTTTGCCTCGAACCGTGCTCCAAAACTAGCTAAATTTGGCAATCTGAAACATGCCATAGCCAATAAGGCCTCACAATTTTTTATTAAAGAAATCCTTACTGATAAAATAACCACAGATTTCTGCTCTAAGTATTAAGCTAAAAATCACCCAATGTCAAATGCAAGGAAGATTAAAGATCCTCAAGCATAAAAGCATACCTCATCAGATGTTCTTAAGAGGGTAGACAACATTTGGTCCACTAATGATGCAACGCTGTGCTTTGAGTCTTAAGAGTCTCGTCCATTATTCCTTGACATGTGGGAGGTGGGTGTGAACTAATCAAAGACGGCACATGCTCAGCTCCCACGGGACTGACAATAATAATAGGTCATCTCACAGCATCACCCGGCTCACTTACGATAAGGAGGGATAATTCAATGTTACACCCGCCATGCTAGATATATGAAAACTGTTTCCTTAGAGATGGGCAACAGTGATTCCTGTTACTCAGCTAACAGATCGTTGTTCTTCAGTGCAGATGAAAGCTTATCTAAAAGCCGGTGTGAGTGTTTCACAACACGCGACAGTCAGCAATGGGTTCATTTTTAACTTTTGGTCTGGTTTTGTTGCCAAAGGCAATTTAAATGTTTCGAAAAAATAATGTGTGTGACTTAAAAGGAAAGTTCACCCAAAAATGAAAATCACTGTTACTCACTCTCCAGTTGTTGAAAACCAGTACAGAGTTTCTTTCTTCTGTTTAACACAAAAGAATATTTTTTTGAAGAATGTTGGTAACCAAACCATTGACTTCCATTGTGTTTTTTTTCCATACTATGGCAATCAATGGTTACCCTCAACAGTTTCAACATCTTCAAAATACTTTCACGAGTTCCCCCTTCCTCATTAAAAAACCAATAGTAAGAATGTTTGGCGTGCTGTCCGGGGAGCAAGCAGGCAGCCCGAGCCCTAGGGGATCAACGCCTAGGAGGCGAGGGCTGGGTAGTGCTGGTCACTGCGTACCCCCCGGGAGGAGGTTGGGATGGCTGAATAGCTAAGATGGCAAAATCGGCTTGAAGGAGCGATAGTTGTTAGTGGCTTGAGCCTTAACTAAGGAAGCTGTAAACCAGGTGTCCCCAACCAAAGGCGACGGTGGCAAGGAACCAAAACTCAGTGTGGGAGAAAAAAACCTTGGGAGGAACCTGGCTCAGCGAGGGCCAGTTCTCCTCTGGCCGGGAAACCGACACCCGGTTCCCAGTTTAAGTGGTGTAAGGGGTGGTGGAGGGATGCAGAGAACGAAGATACAATGAGGAAGTTGGAGGTATTTAAACGGGATAGGGTAATTAGGTAATAGATAGCCTAATCATTTGTACGTGCTCCTCCTGAAATGTATTAGTAAACATAATTTTTTTCTGTTCAATAAAAAACACTTCTACAGGTTTGGAACAAGCTGAGGGTTGAACTCTCTCTTCAACTGGTAAAGCGGCATTGATATCAAACAAGTCAAGCAGATTACAAGATTAAACCAAGCACGATTATCTGGCCCAACAACCAATGATGTAGGTTATAATTGTACTGATTATATCATCTAAAGTGCTTAAAGTGATTTTTACCCAATTAAAACATTTCCTGGATCAACATCCTTTGTTGGACCTGCAACCATGACTGTCCCAGTGTTTCAATGTTACTCAGAATACGACAAAGAGTCATGTAAAATAATTCCCTGATTGTCAAAACCAGAGTACGTTACGCAAATATTCTGTTTTCTTTTTTTGAAATGTTTTGCTCATATTTTGAAGAGAGTCTTACTGCTTGATGCATTGGAAATATGGAGATTACACAGCCTATAATGTAGAGAAATACCTGATGATGTTGACGCCTGAGCTACGCAAAATGTCTTTTGGCGTTCTTTGCACAGTTAGCTAAATGTAACAACTAAAAGCATCACTCTAATATGCTGTGACATACTTGTAATGTGTAAATCCGATGATGATCCTAACGAAGAGTCCGAAACGCCATTCTGTTGCTATGGTTACACTGCGATTTCTGTTATTATTGAGCGTTTGCTTAACTTGTAATCTCTTACAGTGACTGAAATGTTAAAAATCATAAAACTCCTCAAACTGGGCATTTTGGGAACACCACCGCACCCTGTACACATTATAACCCTCTGCGTCCTTAAAATAAACTGCCTTTTAGTGTTACATAAATGACTACATTAAACGTTAGCCTTAACTTAAGCATGTAAAGTGTTTATTCGCCGTATAGCGGTCATCGATTGAACAAATCATTTACAAAAAGAGCAGATGACACAATTAAAGAAAGAAAACCGCGTTAATAAGTTTACTTACCTTATCTAGACGCGTTTGTCCTGTAGCTGTTCAGTAAGTGAACTTTGGAGGGACGTTTCCTGTGTGCGTTCCTTCCTTCCTTCCTTCCTTCCACACCTAACGGGACAGGTAGCTAACAACTGACACAGCAACTCAACCAATGGGTATTAAAAGAACGAGACCAAATTAAAAGGCACTCTCGCTGGCAGACAAGACAAGCATGTTTAGAAGCAATAAAAGTGTGTAAACTAAAAGAGCAAGCTATTTGTTTGCTCGGCTCCCGGCGTTCTTTGTGTTGTCAAATGAGTGCTGTACCTGCGCTTGTGCTTATGGGAGTGAGACAGCACTAGTGCTGCCGATTGCGTATGGGCGGGGCTAATGTGATATGGGCGTGACTAAAAGCTGTTCTGTCTTATTGTGCTCCCTACTGTCCAATATGTAAAGGATATAGAGACAAGTTATTTTTCAATGCTGAGTTCGAGGTACAACATTTGTTGTGTTTTAGTGTTTTTAGCATTTACTTGTACGTCACATTACTTGTCGAAGAATTTAGTGGATTGGTGGATTTTTAAAACAAATCCTTATGCAAGTTTATTCAGTGCGTATGGGTCTTGTATACCAGAGTTTTAAACATAATTTTTTTTCTTTCATTTTTGTGGGTTCACAAATGGTAGTTTTTAATTAAAAGCCATTTAAACTTTCCTTCTACTTGTGAATAATAATAATAATAATAATAATAAACTGTTAAATTAAGTTGTGCTTTTATCAAAATATTTTTTTTCTGTTCATTGGAATTTTACTGGTTTGGAACAAGCTGAGGGTTGAACTCTCTCTTCAACTGGTAAAGCGGCATTGATATCAAACAAGTCAAGCAGATTACAAGATTAAACCAAGCACGATTATCTGGCCCAACAACCAATGATGTAGGTTATAATTGTACTGATTATATCATCTAAAGTGCTTAAAGTGATTTTTACCCAATTAAAACATTTTCCTGGATCAACATCCTTTGTTGGACCTGCAACATCGTTTCTATTAACCATGATTGTCTCAGTGTTTCAGTATTGTGCTTTCAAATGAATGGTAGGATATATATTAAGTAGTGGCAGCAACAAACCATAAGACTAAAAAATAAAACAGCTGTTACAAATATAGCATTGTTTGTGGGTTATTTGGACTTTTTGAGGAACATGTGGGAAATTAAATATTGGGAAGCCTTGGAAAGCATGTAAGTAAGAAAAGTAAGGCTGTCACTGACATATCATACAAGCACACTTTTGTGATCCCCAGTGCTTGTATAAGTGTGTGTGGGGGCATAGTGTGCTTAGGTTGCAGCAGGATAATTACATCCCCTGACATCTCGGGCTCTGTGAAAATAATGTGTCCACCTATTCTCTGATCAGCTGTTGGTCATAGCATCCAGCTGCTCGGATATCTCTAAACTCCCATATTTGTCTGCTACTTGTGAAAAGCATGCATGCATGATATCTCATGACATAGATCTTACGAATCTGGAGTCAGAAAGGTGCTGTTTTTAATAAGGTTGATAAAAAAAAATTTAAAAATTAAATACCAGACCCCAAATTGTATTTTGTTTAATGAGAGAAAGGGAAAGGAACAGACTACCCATGAATTTAGGAAAGACTTCGCTTGTGATACAACTCCTTTCTTTGATCGCCATCTAGTGGCAAATATGATCAACTAAAAAAGTTTTTAGTTGAGAAACTTTTTGTTCTTAATTCGTGAGAAAGGTTATCTGAATAATTACCTCAAAACATTAAACATACCAAGTCAAAATTGGGATTAAAACCTTAAGAGATAATAATCATGCTTTTAATTAGCAAAAGTGACTAAGGTCACAGTCAATTACTTTTTATCCACAATGACTAAGAGTCTGTTCATTAATGCAACACACATGGGCCCAGATATGCTGAAGGGCATTGCTCCTCATCAGCCTGAACAAAGATAGTTCTCCCTTTAGTCATGACAGAGCCAAAATCATACTTAATATTTCTGACTTAATGTGCAAATTAACTGTCGTAATTGTTGGGGAGGTTAGCCTATACTTTGCTAAATTTTCCGATGCATCAATGCTATTAAAAATCTTGTCTGATTACTGAACCCACTTTTAAAGATGGTAATTTTGTCTTGCAATTAAAGGACTTGTTCCTTTTAAAATAAAACAAACTCCAAGAGGTTGCACATCAGACCAACTATATGATGTAACTTTGGATTGCCATAGTGGTAAAACAACACAATCACATTTGTGATTTATGATTTATGTAAGTTCAGATACGAATATATTAATTTGTTTAGCACATAAACCACATTAATCAACGTAAAAAGTTTTTCTCATTAAATTCTCTTTTTCTCACTTCGTCAATGCAACGCTGCACTAAGTTACATCAGCGTTTGAGAAGTAACTCTGCTCATGTCTTACATCATGCATGTTTGGCACAGCCCCCCAGCTCAGTCCATAACTCAATGACTGCTTTGTGGAGATTTTCTGAAGTTCGGTGAACATATATGGATATGTTCTTAAAACATTTTAAAACAGAACCAAAGTTTGAGTTTTGTGCCACTTCAGCACGTACTGTAGGACATGTGCCACATGCGAGACTGAAGTCTTGAGAGAACTGAGATGTTTACAGAGACTCTCCGGTAAACAACAGATTGTCTTTTGCAGTTTGGACACCACATACCACACACAGGTGGTCAATGCAAAAAACAGATGCTTTTTATGGACATTATTTGATGCATAGAAAGAAAGAAAGAAAGAAAGAAAGAAAGAAAGAAAGAAAGAAAGAAAGCTTGTGTTTAATTAATGCAGGGGACAGATGAAAAAGTTACATAGAGTGCATGCAAAAGAGCTCAGACCAACAGACCTAACAAAACAAATTGTGCAAAAGACTGATCACCTCAACATTATATAATTTACCTAATTTTTGCAATTTCTAAAGCATTTTATGGAGCTCATTTGATGCAAATTTGATGAAAGAAAGAAAGAAAGAAAGAAAGAAAGAAAGAAAGAAAGAAAGAAAGAAAGCTTGTGTTTCATTACTGCAGGGGACGGAAGAAAAAAATACATAAAGAAGAACTGTACATGCAAAAGAGCTTAAAACAAAATGTGCAACAGACTGATCACCACAACATTATCTAATTCAGAAAAATACTATATTTATAGTAGTAAAATTATAAAAGTTACTTTGAAAAATAGCCATTCCTGCACCACACCCACAGATTGAAAAATAATTCAGGCTTTGACGTGGCAGTGTTGGGGGAGGATGTGAGCTTGGGGAGCAAGTCTCTACATCCCCCTACAGAACAATCTAGAAGGAATGTTGAAAAAGACAGAAATGTTCGTGATTATAAAAAAGGAAAAGGTTTGGGATATTAATGGTTATTTCATATATCCTGGGTTCATTGATGTGATTCATTGACAAACAGTTGTTTCAAACTTTATATTCTAGCATCAAATGCACATTTTGTTCTGCAAAACACTGCCAACACAGCAGAGCAAATCTGGGTACAGTCATCAAATATAATACAAGACAAAATATTATCATCTTCCATTACACATTTCATGCCAATATATACAATTTTATAAGTACAACTTATAGTTTGAATGAAGATGACACTCGTTTAATGGCAGAGATTAACTGATTGTTTGCATATTTCAGTAGGCTTTAGGACCTTGCAGAAGTTGAATCTTGTGGTCATCGGATCCAGAGGGAGGGCTCTCCCAGCTTCCCTAGGAAATCTAAACATCCTCATTTGAATAGACCGGCTCCAGCTTCTAGAAGTTTCTTTCCTGGAGTATAAAGGCCTGTGCTTCAAACACTCTGCAGCACAGCAGCATCTGGGAAAAGAAGAAGAGAACATCTGGGAAAAGAAGAAGAGAACATCTACGAAAAAAGAAGCGAAGATCTGAGAAAAGAAGAAGAGAGCAACTGAGAAAAGAAGAGGGACACATCTGAGAAAAGAAGTGAAGAGCATCTCAAAAAAAAGTAGAGGAACACAACCAAACAGCTGTCCAAGGTAATTATTGGGAAAATTATTTTGTTTCACAAATATTTATTTAGAACTATTTACTTTTTTTTTTTTCTTGCATGATAAAATGGCTACTGCACACAGGGTCAGAGAATACTCTTTTTTCTTCTTTTAAGTCAAATTGCATTTTTAAATATGCAATTACATGCAACACAATCCAAAATCAAGTATAAGTGTATTTATGTTTTTACTTTTTTCCCGAAGAAGAAAGGAAAAAAAAATATTTCTTTAGTCAAAAAGACTAAAGACTAGGTGCTTTGGACAGTCATAGGCTGTTCAATGATGCATATTTTTTATTATATTATTTTTTACACTATACTTACAAGAGAGTGATTAACACTTTCCAATCGGGAGTTGTTTTATGCTATCACTTAATCAGTGCTACCTCTGAAATTCAGATGTGGGTCTACTGTGGAAGTTCTGATTGGTCGAAAGTTTCCACCTAAGATCTGCTAGCCAATAAGAAAAGTCGACGTGTCTTTCTTTCTCTGTGTGCATGAAAGAGTGCTTTAAAATAAACACATGCTTAAAAGAAGCAAAGAGCTCAAACAGGGTTTTTTGCACGTAATCAAATGTATGTAAAGATATTTTTGTTTAGATTACCCAAATGCACCTCTTGTCTTTCAGAGTGAAAATCGAAATCGTTGACAACTATGAATATGAAAACATATCAAGGTATCCAAGGTGATAAGAGAAATCAACATACAAAGAAGAACTGGATAAAAGACACAAACATAATAAGTGAACGAATAACCACGCTGACTTGCATAAGCTGCTTACTTGAGGCTGTCAGTGGATAGGGATACATGACATCTAACAACAACAAGATTGCACTTTCAACATGCAATGTAATCTCTATTTGCAGTTTTTGTGATTTGGCACATTTCAGAACTGTATAAAAAGAGCAGAATCACGTAAAGCAATGGATTCCTGTGGGATTAATCACGGCCATTGTTTTCGTTCGACAGGCTTGACCTAGAAAACATGCCTACAGGCTTCATTTTAACTATTTAGGGTGCATACATATCAAAAACGTAATAAATCAAAATACAAATGGTTTCAAACTGATATAATGATCAAACAATTCACTGTGCAGACTTTTGTTCCTAAAACAGACACATAGAAAAACGTATAATTTGCATGACTGAAAAATCGGTCAATTTGTATTCAGTATCACTTGTTGATTCTTTTCTCTTCTAGGCTTTCATTGCTATCCAAACATACAGCAAGCATGTTGGTGTCCAATCTTATTGCTCTGTGCCTTTTGGCTGTGGCCGTGTCCGGTGAGGACAAAAAGCTGAGTCCCCATGCATCCTCCATGGCAGACACCAGCGCTAACCTGGCCTTCAATCTCTACCACAATATTGCCAAAGAAAAGGATCTTGACAACATCCTCATTTCTCCTGTGGTGGTGGCTTCCTCTCTGGGAATGGTTGCCATGGGTGGCAAATCCTCCACAATGTCCCAGGTGAAGAGTCTCCTGAAGGCAGACACCCTGAAGGATGACCATCTGCACACAGGCCTGTCCGAGCTTCTGACTGAGGTGAGTGACCCCCAGGCCCGCAATGTCACGTGGAAGATCAGCAACAGGCTGTATGGCCCCAGCTCTGTCAGCTTTTCTGACGACTTTGTCAAGAACAGCAAGAAGCACTACAACTACGAACACTTGAAGATCAACTTCCGTGATAAGAGAAGCGCCATCAACTCCATCAACGAGTGGGCTGCCAAATCAACTGACGGAAAGCTGCCAGAAATTACCAAGGATGTGAAAAACACAGATGGGGCTATGATCGCCAACGCTATGTTCTTTAAACGTAAGTATTAAAAAGAAGATGTTATGTAAATCGCATATAATTATTCATCCCGGACGAACCCCCAATTCATTTAAACTTTAATAGTTCCAATCCTGTAGGAATTACTTTGAAATGATTACATTTTATTACATTTTTCACACAGATCTAGTCACAAGGGGGTTCAAAGAGGGTTTTTTGGACTTTAGATTAAAAAATAACAAAAAAATACAGCTGCACAATAAAAAAACACAATAAAAATATGATAATATAATAAAAAGCATGATTTTTTTTTAAACAAAAAACTGGGTTACACTTTTCTATACTCAAATCATATGAAATTAATAATTAGATAGATAATTGCAATTGATAATTACAATTATGTAAGCATTATTTGGAAGTATTGCGTAGTATTAATATACATTATTTATGACCAAAATAACAAACACAATACTGACTAGAACAATCAATCTAATTATGGATATTAATGACTTATTTCTGCTCCACAGCCCACTGGGATGAGAAGTTCCACCACAAGATGGTTGACAACCGTGGTTTCCTGGTTTCACGCTCTCACGCTGTCTCTGTTCCAATGATGCATCGCACAGGTAAAAGCAAGAGCTTGTTTTGAAGGCTCATACTCAAAATCTACTATACCTACAAGTGGAGTTAACCTTATTAACTTTGCCTTTACAGGTCTCTACGGCTTCTATGAAGACACACAGAACAAGCTGTTTGTGCTCAGCATGCCTTTGGCACATAAGAAGTCCAGCATGATTTTCATCATGCCCTACCATGTGGAGTCTCTGGAAAGGCTTGAGAAACTGCTCACTCGCCAGCAGCTGGACACCTGGGTCGGCAAGCTCGAGGAGAGAGCAGTCGCTATCTCTCTGCCTAAAGTTAGCATGGAAGTTAGCCACGACCTTCAGGTAAATATAGCTGCTTTTTTTTTTTACAAAGTAGTTATATAATATTTTCTTGATGATATATGAGGCCCTTTTCTCTTGATTTGCAGAAACATCTTGCAGAACTTGGTCTCACTGAAGCTGTGGACAAGTCTAAGGCAGACCTGTCCAACATTTCTGGCAAGAAAGATCTTTACCTCGCCAATGTCTTCCATGCCTCTGCCTTGGAGTGGGACACAAAGGGAAACCCATTTGACAGCAGCATTTATGGTAGTGAGAAGATCAGGAACCCCAAGCTCTTCTACGCTGACCATCCCTTTATTTTCCTTGTGAAAGACAACAAGACCAACTCCATTCTTTTTATGGGCAGGCTTGTTCGGCCTAAGGGTGATAAAATGAGAGATGAATTGTAACTTTTAAGCTATTTGAATTTTCTGCTGTTGGTATTATTGTTATTAATGAATTGACTGTTACCTCATGTGGCCTATCCGATGGATAATCGGTGTATGGACAATAAACAGGTTTTAAACAGGTTATGAACATCAGGAGCAATGCAATCCTACAGGTGAGGAATTAGAACCCTACAAATGCAACCCGAGAACTGACATCAATTTGTTCATGTGAATTATTCAATCAGACACTATGCTTATATTAAGCGTATAGTGCCATTGATGTTAGGCTGTGGTTTTTAAGATTGCGCTTGTAGAACCTCTCTTTATGAGTATGTGACATCTATGAAGGGTTTGCCTTATCTTTAATGTTTAAAGGGAAAAGGTAGTGCTTTTCAAGTGTTTCTCAAGCAGTTTGTAGGTTTCTATGATTTCACTCCATCCAACACTCACGGCTCCTGCGATGATGCCTCTCTCCAGTTTCTTAGATGTCGTGTTTAAATATGTCTTTATCATATAGTATCTTTTTTTCCTCGTCATTTCATTCAATTGTATGTTTCTATTGTGTGTTTTTTCCCCTAATAAACTGAAATTTGTGAAAATATATACTGTCCTGTTTTTTTATTTAAATAAATGAATATATCCATAAAATAAATGCAAACAAGCAGAAATCCATAAAAAGACTAAAACTAAAATAATACATAAAAAAAAAATCTTTTATATATATATATATATATATATATACTATTATTCCGAATGACTGACTATAACTCATAATGACAGATAGAATCACATAGTCAATGGTCTGTCATTCCTAACAGTTTAATCCCAGTCATTCCGCCTGGTTTGTTGTGTAAACCCTCTGGACTGGAATGTGAAGCTTTAGGTGTGTGTTTATTCCAACGAGGAATAAAGTGTTGTCTCGCCTCCTCACCTGCTAAGTGACACTGATTTCCCAGACATCCTGCTGTCTTTATGGCACCATAAACCTCTAAACTACAAAGAGGAGATTTAAAGTGAGAAAGTCGCTATTTCCCTTCCCGCTAGCAGATCCATCCTTTGGCTGAATGAGCCAATGAGTGGACATATAGAATAGCAGGATTAGCGACTGGGGTCAAGGGCTCGCACGGTGAGAAGGGCAATCACAAGAGGCTAAGAAAATAGTCAAGATAAATAACCAACCTGTAGGCCTATAACCCAGCCGATTTAATGTAATAGACGTAACATTCATAAAAATGAAAGCAACCGGTTTAAATATTATGATTAAAGATACTAAATGGAGGTATCATTGCTTCGGGTTAATACACAGAACAAAACCTTTATAACGGAGCCATCTTGTGGTAAACAACAAAACTGCAAATACACTTCCGGTTCTCAAACTGTTATGAGAGTGAGAAATGATTGATTGAGAATTAAGAACAAACCAAAAACAACTTTGAACGCTTCGACACTTTACTTATTTACTTCTGACTATATAGGCCTACTAAATAGGAATAGGCTATCAAAGTGACAAGAACAATTATTTGGTTCTTGCCTTGATATGCTGCAAAATATAGCTAAAATGTGATTGACATCGGTAGCTTTAAGGCCTTAAACAACCTAAGTTAAATTAAAATAGCATTAAAAAGAATAATTTTTCCAGCGGCTGGTTTTCTTGTGTCGCACGTGCGTTCCCCGGGTGCGCGCGCATCAGATGACTCATCTGTTTTGAAATGCTGGAAATCATTGTTTACTGAGGCTGTTATTTCAGCTTTCATTGTAGCCTATAATGCAATAAGAAACAAAAAGGCATTGCAAATAGTTGTTCAACTATGTTATTGTCGGTATGGAGCATCAGAACAACTTTGTCTTTTGCTAGCATGAAATCGAACTCTTCCTCCCGCTATCCTTATCAATACAACTGAGGATGAAAATGACCAATTGTAGTATAATATTGTACAGTACTTATATACATGCATAACAGACGATTAAAAATGCTAGAAGTGCAAAACTGAACTATTACAGAAAGGCTTGTTGAGATCTGACTGGCCTTAATTCCCAGAAAATGAGATCAGTCAGAAAAGTTATAATTAAAAATACCACTCAGGCGGTGCCTGACAGGTTTGATTTACAGAAAATGCAAGTTATCATTTTAAACAGCTTATGTAAGGCAGTCAATCCCTCTCAGAAAAACCCAGCCTACATGTTTAATACAACTTAAACTGCACAGCATCTTAAACATTTCATTTTATACAAGCACATGATCTTCATCAGAGAGAGACAGGACCCTTTATTAAACCAATTAGTCTGAGTATCAGTTTTGCCCAGTTTTCTAAATGTATTACGAGGTACAACTAATAAATATTCTGCATAGTATAAATAAATATCTTTGCATAAATGATCAGAATTCAAATAATTATTCCATTTCATTTTGTTATTTCTCCTAAGCATCTTCTTACTCAGCATAAACACAGTCATATTTCACAATTTCACGAGTCCAGAGACAACTTACAGCAGCCTTACATTTGCAATCGCTTGCTATCAACCGACCTCAGTCAATTTGGCTTTTGCATAAACATTGCTAGAATATCCCATTCGGTCTTTGCAGCAGATGTCCACTAAGCCTAGCCAAATCTGATTATGTCACTACATTGTTTTTTGGTTAGAGAAGATCAAATGAAATCAATTAAAGCTCCACCGTGAGTAACAAATATGTGAGAACACAAAATGTGAAACATCTGTGAAAAAAAAAAGTCGCTTTTGGTGCAAGACGCACACTGAGCCACTCTGTGACCAAAACAGAGTAAATGTGACAGTGTTAGACATCCGGAAAGAAATACACTTTCACTGACTACTTGTTCTTCAGCGGCCATTTCATTAGCGCTGTTGTTTCTGCTGCGCTGGGCAGAGTCGGATTAGACAGACGACAACCAATCCTATTAAAGTAGTCTTTGTAAGCTGCAGTGAAGCACACATGCTTGTGTTGTCCTTTGTTTCTCTCCCATGCAACTTGTCATGTATTTTTTCCTTTTTGGTCAGTTTTATCATCCTTGGGCTTCTTAGATTTTGGGTTTGTCCACTTGTCTGTTGGCCTTGCGAAATAATGACTTGATCTCCTCCGTCATCATGTCTTGCCAGTTATCGCTAAAAGATGAGAAATAATTTAGAAGGTTATCAGTGATGATGACAGACCAAATGAGGATCATTTGGAGCTTTTTAAGTAATGTGTTTAACTAAAACTGCACAAATGCACAACATGCACAAATAATCGGTTAAGCGGGACGTTCAACACCACAATAACCACCATCACAGCACAAACCCACCAGAAAACACCCTAACCAAATGGCAAATACAGCACGGCATGCAAGGTACTACCTCCTGGCAAATCTCTACGAGTTTATGCCTTTTTCTCAGCTTTCCTTCTCCTGTAAGCCTCTATGTCCTCAGGTCTCAAACCATGGTTGTCTTCCCTGATGCATAAATCCAATTATCCAATCCATAAATAGTATCCCATTCATTAAGTACAAAGAAAATGAATCTAAGTCACAAAATGAATCTAAAAGTAAAATTTTTTGGACAGTCCTGAAGTAAAATACTATATATATACAGTTGCAAGAAAAAGTATGTGAATCCTTTGGAATTATACCGATTTCTGCACAGATAGGTCATAAAA
>JAUMHQ010000075.1:8616484-8631288 GCA_032361165.1 Enteromius paludinosus | reverse complement strand
CTAAGCTACATACCTTCTATGTACATATCAGAGAACAATTCAAAATATTCTCTCAATGCATTCTATGGCACCTTTAAATCTAAAATGAAAATGATAAAAATACACCATTCAGATTTGACTTTTCTTGTTTCCTTGTTCTAGTTGCTGCTACAGTGAAACCAAAAAAGGAAGTAAGTATCTCCTTCCATAGTGTGCTTTGTTAAAAACTCTGATTTGTCTACCAAGTCAGTAGGATCGATTTCTTAACTTGCCATTATTTGTGCAGTTGGTGTATGCAGAAGTTGCAATGCACGACTCAAAGCGGCAGGAAAAACATCCAAAACCAGCGTCTGAGCCAACTGTCTATTCCTCTGTGCATTTCGCCTGAATGAAAAGACAAAGGCATTTCTATCTGTCATATGGCTGCGGGTTATTTTTTGAATACCAGAGCAAATATGACATACATACTGGCAGTATACAGTGGCCAAGTTAGACAAGATTGAAAAGATACCAACTTGACTAAGGATAATTTGAAATGTGAATGCATGCAGTGCATTCTGTTTCTAAAATGTGTGGTCGTACCTGAAATAAAAGCAGACTTATGTGAGAAAATTGCATTGGACTCATTTCAATTGTTTTTCACACCAGACAGGTATTTGACACAAAATACATTTTATTTTTTATAATAAATTCTTAATGGCACATGCCTTAACCAAATATACATATACATAATCTTTTAAATTACCTTTTAAATTATTCTTATTTGACTCTGTGTATTTTTTACGTACAGCAACATCAACAATTTTTAAAAGCAATAAATTATGGCAGTACAAACATATATGCCAACACATTTTATGTCAAAGTTTCACTACTGTACAAGAATATCAACCTCGCTCTCTGCAGTCTAATGCCCTCGCTAATGAGTACCGCTGAAACTTAACCACTGAATCATTAGGAATGAGGAGAGACACATATTTGTAAATAAATTTAAAAAAAATTATTCGTCCAGCCATAGTTGAATAACAATCCATTTACAAAAAAAGGACCTTTTTGTACATCCACAAGTCTGAAATTAATCAAAACATGTTTATATGTCTGTGCTTTCTTGAAATGAAAAGTATATAATTTCATTTTTTGAGTTCAATTGTGCAAAAATATCCGTTCTTCATTTAGAGAACTAAACGTACGCTGAAATGAATAGATTTTACTTCAAAAATATAATAAAATGTGTCTTTGCCATCCATGAAATATTGTCCTTTGTTAAAACCTTTCCCCTTTACCACAAATAAACCGTGGCAATCTTCATCTTTGGTTACCCTCGAGAAAGGTGAATTTTCACATCACTTAAAAATAATAACCTCAATCCTCAGCAAAGAATAGTTCTCTATAGTATTTTAAGGCTTACACTGATGGGCGATGTGTTACAAGACTTGACCCGTAATCTCTGCAAAAGACTGAGTACAGTTACAGTACAGGTGCTTACAATGCTATTTTGTAGTCCGTATCTCTTGTAACATTTAATGACTGAGAACTCTTCAAGTATTTCAAGTGGCTGTGTTAATATTGAGCATGTGTCTAGAAAGCAGTTGCGGTTAGGCAAGGACAGTTTTCAACACTTGTTTGAGCACTACATTTAAAACGTTGGTAAAACAGAGACATTTGTTGCTTTTTCTACTAAGACCGGTGTTCATTTCTGTCCTCTGGACCATTTTTGTATGTTTGTAGGATCAGTTCTTACAATAGTGTTCAGTTGTGTTTATGTTGAACAGTGACAACTGTTGTATCGGCAAGAGAAAATGGTCCCTTTTTCTTCCAATCTATAAAAATCCATTCAAAGTCACTGCCTAGAAAGACAAAGAACAGACACACGGGGTAAACTATGTACTTTAAAAATTACACAATAAAGACACCTAGTACTATGTGTAGCCACTATTTCTGGCATACAGTAAATATAAAAAAACTCTATTTATATTTTTAGAATTTATTTGAATTCATTTTGTTATGTGCTTTTTGCCATTTTATAAGTTGTTAATATTTCTATTCAGCTTTATTAATTTATTTTTTAAATAAATATTAACAGAAAAGGCCTATATATTACTACTTACAACTTTCAGTTGCTTGCCAAAACATATCTTAAATTGCAAGTTTGTTTTTCATCTAGTATTTATTATTTAATTTAACAAAGTATTTTGTAATAGTTTTAGTCAATAGAATTTTTTTTTTAATTCTTAACAACATTAGTCAATAGTAACACAATTTTTAATTTCTTATAAAAGAAAATGAATAATTGTATTGTACACAATTACTTTTTCCACTTTAAACCTTGATTCACATTCATTTTCATGCTATACATAAATACTAAATAGCCTACTAGGAAAAATGTTTTATATATATTTTATGCAAGTATTTCAAGATGAATCTAAAGCTTTAAGATGTGTAAATGCAGTTATATGCAAAGTACCTTTTGTCCATGCAGTGTCTTCTGTCTGGCCTAATGACCCTGGAAGAAATGAGAATGATTATTGTACAAATGAATTTAAATCTCATTTTTCAGTTTACAAATGGAGTTGAACTCAGACACACAACAAATGCACTTGCACTTCAAAAACATTCATCTCAACATCTCTATTGTTGATAATCTGATCCACCATAAAACAACCAACTTTGAAATCGATTTCAAAACATGCTTGGTCGAAATTAAAGTTATTGAAGGACACAGTACTTACAGTGGAGTGGCTCAGTTTGTCAAAGCGGAATTTCAAGTTTGACCTCGGTGAAGTTTTGCTCTTTCCATCTAAGAAAAACAACAGCTAAGTAACTGTTTTTGTGTCAATGCAAGCATTTGTGTGTGTAAGCAAGTATGCTCATGTTTAAGAACATCTCATAGCCACAAATATGTGGACACCACCTTTTAACTGATGAGTCAATTTTAACTCCGTGTCTGTTTCAAATATTACCAATTTCCTATTAATGGATTAAATGGAAAATATTCAGCAGGCTCTGGTTTTCAGGGGTTCGATTAATTTTAGCTGCAATTAATTTTAGCCAAATACTTGTTTATTTAAATGAGCATTTCTAAATTTCAAGTAATTGGTTGCTCAAATATGAACATTTGCAGAAAATGTTGTAACCCTCAAGCCATCCAAGATGTAGATGAGATCTGAAGAGATTTGGAGAAATTTAGCATGACTTCTCTTGCTCATCAGGGGATCCTCTGCAGTGAATGGGTGCCGTCAGAACGAGTGTTATGAAAAGCAAATATAAATCACAACTAGATAAAAACGTTTGTCGAGACAAACTTTAAGTTGGCTTGAGAAAGCCGAGGCTGAAAGTTTTAAAAAGTTAGAAAAGTTTAAAATAGTTTAAGTTAAAAAAGATAGAAAGTTACGAGCATTTTGCTAACATGATTAGCAAGTTACTAACATGTCGCTAGTATGATTCGCAAGTTACTACGATATTGCTAGTATGATTAGCAAGTTACTACGATATTGCTAGTATGATTAGCAAGTTACTACGATATTGCTAGCATGATAAGCAAGTTACTAGCATGTTGCTAGTATGATTAGCAAGTTACTACGATATTGCTAGAATGATTAAAAAGTTACTACAATATTGCTAGTATGATTAACAAGTTACAAACATTTTTCTAGCATGATTAGCAAGTTACTAGCATGTTGCTAGCGTGATTCTAGTATGATTAGCAAGTCACTAGCATGTAGCTAGCATGATTAGCAAATTACTAGCATGTACCTAGCATGATTAGCAAGTTACTAGCATGTTTCTAGCATGATTAGCAAGTTACTAGCATGTAGCTAGCATGTTTATCAAGTTACTAGCATGTTTCTAGCGTGATTCTAGTATGATTAGCAAGGTACTATCATGTAGCTAGCATGATTAGCAAGTTACTAGCATGTTTCTAGCATGATTAGCAAGTTACTAGCATGTTGCTAGTATGATTAGCAAGTTACCACCATTTGTCTAGCATGATAAGGAAGTTACTAGCAAATTGCTAATGTGATAGAAAGTTACTAGCATGTTGCTAACATGATTAACAAGTTACTAGCATGTAGCTAGCATGATTAGCAAGTTACTAGCATGTTTCTAGCATGATTACCAAGTTACTAGCATTTAGCTAGCATGATTATCAAGTTACTAGCATGTTTCTAGCATGATTAGCAAGTTACTAGCATGTAGCTAGCATGATTATCAAGTTACTAGCATGTTTTTTAGCATGATTAGCAAGTTACTAGCATGTTGCTAGCATGATTCTAATATAATTAGCAAGTTACAAGCATGTAGCTAGCATGATTAGCAAGTTACTAGCATGTTGCTAGCATGATAAGCAAGTTACTAGCATGTTTCTAGCATGATTAGCAAGTTACTAGCATGTTGCTATCGTGATTCTAGTATGCTTATCAAGTTACTAGCATGTTGCTAGCGTGATTCTAGTATGATTAGCAAGTTACTAGCATGTTGCTAGCATGATTAGCAAGTTACTAGCATGTTTCTAGCATGATTAGCAAGTTACTAGCATGTTTCTAGCGTGATTAGTAAGTTACTAGCATGTTACTAGCATGTTTCTAGCATGATTAGCAAGTTACTAGCATGTTGCTAGCATGATTAGCAAGTTACTAGCATGTTACTAGCATGTTTCTAGCATGATTAGCAAGTTACTAGCATGTTGCTAGCGTGATTCTAGTATGATTAGCAAGTTACTAGCATGTAGCTAGCATGATTAGCAAGTTACTAGCATGTTGCTAGCGTGATTCTAGTATGATTAGAAAGTTACTAGCATGTTTCTAGCGTGATTCTAGTATGATTAGCAAGTTACTAGCATGTTTCTAGCATGATTAGCAAGTTACTAGCATGTTGCTAGCGTGATTCTAGTATGATTAGAAAGTTACTAGCATGTTGCTAGCATGACTACAGTATGTTTAGATTTGAATTTTGACAGTTGGCAGAGTCTTGGCTCATCTGAACATTTCATGAATGGGAGTCTATGGGATTTTATCCAGATTTAATCGCAATTTGTACGAAAATCGTAAGTCGGATCAGTTAGACAAGATATAGCAACTCGAGCCAGACCACTCCGAAGATCTGTGCCTAGTTTGGAGTTTGTAGAGTTAAAGCTCTAGGAGGAGTAGCGTTTAGAAATTTATGTAGAATAAATGTATCCTCATTTACGTCTCGGATGGCCTGAGTGTGAGTATGTTTTCAGTTCTTTTTCATCATTGAAGTTGTTCAATATTTGTATTTTATTTCAGATTTATTGCAGTTACAGAAAACAGTGTTCTACAGAGCTAAAGATGAAATAGTTCCTATCCTATTCCAACTAATACTAATTGCTTATTGATTACATATATTCGTTTTTGGTTGTCCATTTACTTTTGGCTGTGCAGTGCACAATTGCTTCAATATATTTTTCTTGTGTATGATTGTTTACTGCACCTGTGGGACTGCGGCACATGATTAGCGGCGTTCCGGAGTTCTGGCTTTCCACGCTGAGAGATGGGCTGTACACAGACGAAGCTGTGGACGGGTGACTGCTCTACAGGACACAACACACACCAAATGACAGTCTGAGTGAACTGCAGAGGTGATGTTAATACTAGTTCCATCGCTATAGATTGTCCTAGAACTAGCTGTGCTGCAGCAATTAGTCATATCGACAGACGTCAAGCTGAGAGGATCAAGGCAAAGGGCCATTAAGTGTGATGTTATCTGCAAATCAGCTGTGAACGGGACGTTTCTGAAGCACCATTGAATTGTTTTGAAACTGAGTGTGTCTGAGGTAATAATCGACAGGAGCTTCGCTCACACTGCGAAGAAATTTATTCGCTTAATCATTTTGTCTCATTTTCCAATTAAAAATAAATAAATAAATAATTAATCCACATAAACATGACTGAAGCATAAGTGAGTTGTTTTCACGTTGAGCTTATGCGAGGTGATTATCTCAAGAGTTTTCTAGAGCAAGAAACACACTGCAAAAATTATTTTCGTGATCATTTAGTTGTTTTTCAGCTTAAAATGTTACATAAAAAAGTTGTATTATTCTAAGATATATTATATTCGGCACTGTTATTTTAAACTGTAATAATAGTTAAGGATATTTTGTATCTATGATAAATGTGAATATATAAAAATTGCTGAGAATAAACTAAGAATGAACAATACTTCTACAGCATTTATTAATCTTAGTCAATTCTAATTTTTGTATTTACTACTGCATTATTAAAATCACAAGTTGTGTTTATGCACATTAGTTAATGTTACCAAATGACACCTTTTTGTAAAGTGTTACCATATATATATATAATAGTGCTGTCAAACTATTAATCACAATTAATTGCATCCAAAATAAAAGTTTTTCTTTACATAATATATTTGTGTGTACTTTGTATATTTATTAAGTATATATTATTACAAACACATGCATGTATATATTTAATGAAAATATGTTATGTTTATTTATTAAATATATTTAAATATAATATAAAATATAAAAAAAATAAATGCATTTACATGTAAATACTTTCAAAATATATACTGCACGTGTGTGTTTTACTAAATAAACACAGCATAAATACATATATTATGTAAAGAAAAACTTTTATTTTGGATGCGATAAATCATGATTAATCGTTTGACAGCACTATGTTTTATGCCATTTTGCTTTTCAAGTACTCAGGGTTTAAGGATGCTGAGATAATATATACTGTAACTGTTAGTGAAATACTGTTATGTTTTTGCAGTGTGTCTCTTGAATCTCCCAAAAGGTCAACAGAGCTCTTCTGTCTCTGTGTGTGTGTGTGTGTGTGTGAGAGTGTGTGTCACCATTTCCAGCTCCTCCAGTCCGTCTCCCTCCCCTGCTGTGCTGCTAAAGCTGCTGGTGCTGGAGGAGGACCGGGAGATAGAGATATTAGCTCTGCCGCTACACTCTTTCAGTTTCACAAATGGCCTGCAGGACCAAACCAACGGGACAGAGATTACACAACAGAGATCCACAGTTTTTTGTTTACTGAAGAACTGCGAAGGAGACAGGAGTAAATTACTAAAAGTGAAGGTGCTAGAAAAGGATTTATAAATGAAACCCGACTACAGTACATATCTGATTCATCAAATGTCAAAACACTCCAACTCCGCACTCACATCTACTGTACCTGAGGAACTGTATCTGAAAAACCATGATGAAACCCACCTTTCTTTATTTGGGCAGATCTCTGGTGAACTCGGGTTGGATGACGTCTCTGACCTCACATCCTGAGAGTGAGGAAACACTTCTGTTTTTTGGTCACTGAAAAAACACATAATACATTTTATATAGTGCTTTTCTAAAAAATACTGATATATACTATTATATTTCTTATCAATTTCAAAGCTACTTAATTATTTTTCATGAGTCTTACATGGATAGAAAGGTCAATGAACAGCCTTTTTTTATTTATTTAATTTTTTGTAACATTAGAAATGTCTTGACTGTCACTTTTGATCAATTGAATGTGTCCTCGCTGAATAAAAGTATCAACTAATGTTGTTCCCTATTTTTTTAAATCATGCACAGCCAGACTTTTAAATGGTAGTGTATCAGCCTCACACGCCAAAAAAATGTTAAGCAGAAAAAGGGTTTTCAACAATGATAATAATAAGAATATTGTATATGTATATGTGTTTGCTTACCTGCGAGCTGGATGTTTCTCGGTTGGACTTTCTGTGCTGGAGTGCAGTCTGGGAAACAGACCAGAGCGTCGCTTTACTGGACTCTTTAAGGGAGACTTTGCAGACAGCGCAGGAGGCTAACAAACACAAACACAAAAATATCAGCTCATGCATTGCTGCACTGCTCTATAATAATAAATGAAGTCAGCAGGTTTATGCACTGGATGCGATAAGAATCTGAGTAAATTAAAATAACGGAAGTACAGTGAAGGTGCTTTTGGTGCACTCCATGGTGTTCTGCTGGAGACCTCCACCGCTCACACTGGACGGGACCCCTGCAGTTGCTCCTGGACTCTTGTGTTTATGAGTCACCATTGTCTCCATAGAGTGGCTCCTAACACGCATGGCCCTCTGATAGAGGCAGAGGAAGAGGGTAAGAAAGGAACAGAAAATGCAAAACTGCACTAAGCATGGGCACAAATATTGGCAAATAAAGAGAAATGAGAACTTATGTCACAGTTGATGGTGCATTATTTATATTAGCTGGTTAATAATCTATCTTAAATTACTCATTTTATTACTTTTATGACATTTATGTGTTTCTATTAGCCCTAAAACTACCCATAGGGATGATATGGAGTTTGAAAAAATTAATTGTATTATTACGAAAAAACAGTAGGTGGAGCTACACACCAGCTTTATACTAAAGTCAAACAACAGTCAGAAAACACTATTCTATTCTGTTCGATTGTGTTACCTATGTTTTTTTTTGTTTTTTTTAATGCCAAAAATGCCACTTAAATCAAAATTTTAAATATAAATGTTACACATATATTATATGATTTATTCCATGTGAAATGTTACTCTTTCAAAAACATTTAAACTAGTTTATATGTAGTACAGTGTGTGTTTTTGTGTGTATATATGTATATAGTATATTTAATAAATAAATAAATATATCCAATAAATAAACTGGGAGACTTGTGTTGTTGTATACATGTTTAATGTGCACTGGTCATCTGTATCAGTTGGTCTTGGTAATGATACACGGTCATGGCTGCGACACAGATCAGAACTGCAGTGTATGTGTGTGTGTGCAAACCACCCCACACACACCTCCACCCTGCCTGAAAACACCCACACATAGCAAAATCATGCATATGGTCACTAACACACACACACACACACACAAGCCTTCTAAGAGCTTAGTCCAGAACATATTCAGACGGAATATTATCACAATTTAAAATAACGTCCTAAATTATAATTACTAAATTATTACTAAACTAAACTATAATTTTGAAATATGTTTTAATGTAATTTATTCCTGTGATGGCAGAACTGAATTAGTCTTCATGGTCACATGATCCTTCTGAAATCATTCTAATAGACTGATTTTCTGCTTAAGAAACATTTCTTATTATTACCAGTGTTGTGCTGTTTTTTGTTTTTTTTTAGCATTCTTTGATAAATAGGAAGTTCAGAAGAACAGATATTGTTTGAAATAAAAAGCTTTTGTAACATTATTTGTCTTTACTATAATTTTATACTGTCTATACTATTATATTTTTTAATCAATTAAATGCATCCTTCAGGTTTTTAAGAGACATCTCACCTTAAAAGACTCCAGCAGCCCTCCATGACCTCCATTTTCTAGCTTTTCTTCATCTGTAGTAAAGCCCAGTCCTACTGTGGCCTGTGTCTGTCTGTGCAGTTCATCGTGAAGGTTATCTAACAGTGCCGCCCGTGTCCTCTCCTGTCACACACAGACACACACAACAACAGATAAAGATGCAGATAGGCTAATTAAATCAATAGTTCATCCCAAAATTTAAACTTATTAGTACATAGTGCTAGGATGTATATATATATTGGTTAATTATTCCTTCAGAATCCTTGTTTATACTGTAGTGATTCATGGATCTCAGTTGTTGTTTTTTTCGCACCTCTAGCTTGGCGAACTTGTCTGACTTGCAGCATGCATTTTCTGCGTTGATCAATTTTGTCAGGAGAAATTCCCGGAACTCTGGACCCTGGGAAAGAGTTGATCTTCATCATCTTATGATACCGTATCATCATCTCCTACAACATTTATTGGAAGCAATCTTCTATGTTACCTTCTTAAAGACCGCAGGGTTTGGAAGAGGGGGGCCGAACGGAGGGACATCCTCTCTGGCTGTGACGGACACCTGTGAACACCGATCGATACCTCAGATCAGTGGGACTGACGGGATTGATGGGTATCTGGAGTAATTCAGTGAGGGGGTCTGACGAACCTTGTACGTGGTGTGATCAGTGCAGGGGTTTTCCGCCTGCACTAATACGTAGGCATGAAGGAAGTTGGACGCGATCATATCTGGAACGAACGGTGTGGGCTCTTCCTGGAAGACGGCTGCAACAATGTCATTGCCAATATGTCTCTTCCTCTGGAGCTGAGAGAATATGACACAACAGAAAAAAATATTTATAAATATTTTAAATGTAATGGTATTTGCCAACACAATATTTAGATAAAGATTAAGATAAACGTATTATATTGACAGATCAAGGTATTATATTGAAATATAGTTTATTTATGTTTTTTATTTGAAATTAATTGAATCAAATTAAATTAATAAAATTATTTATTTTATTTTTATTTTTTGGTTAATTTCAATAAGAACACTTCTCCATAATTTTCATTTTTTTCCCATAGAAGGGTTAGGGTTAACACAAAATAATAATAATAATAATAATAATAATAATAATAAAGAAAGAAAGAAAGAATGAAGGTATCTTACTTAATTCTTTGATTAATAAAAATTGCTAAAACATTAATAAATAAGAAGCATTGAGTTTAGATATCCAGTCAGGAAAATTGTATATATATTTTTTGTCTGTTACAACAATTAAAATTTTGTAGATCTTTAATTTAATCTCCATAATAAAATTATTCATCTCTTTACCAATTATGGTTAATACAAATAAATACATTAATTAATTAAGGTAGAATTTTAATGAATTCTTTGATTAATAAAAATT
Organism: Enteromius paludinosus; assembly: GCA_032361165.1. Lineage (NCBI taxonomy): Eukaryota > Metazoa > Chordata > Actinopteri > Cypriniformes > Cyprinidae > Enteromius > Enteromius paludinosus. The sequence goes on along the minus strand of JAUMHQ010000075.1, from coordinate 8,620,629 downwards.
GATCAAAGGATTGATTAATAAAAATGTTTAGAATTTTAGTCAGGATTTTTTGTCCATTACAGCAATTTAATGTTAATTTAAAAACTTTACTAATGCATTATTAAAACCATATATCTGTATTTGTATTAAGTAACATTAAAAAAAGATTTATAAAGAGTGTAATAATGTACTGTTCATCACTCGTTCTTATTGGAAAGTCTTACCTAAAAAGGGTAAGACCGAGTCTGTTACACAGCTACTTTATTTTAAGCACCATATGCCTGTGTAATATACTGTAATTACAAAGGTATTACATGTATTTAAGCTGTGTACTATTAGGTTAAATAAAACTAAGGTGCAGCTAGATAAGACGCATAGTATAGATGCACATGAAGTACACTTAAGTGCAATCTTGATCACTTTATTTCAATTAGCTTATGTCTGTGTACTTGAATTTATAATAATGTTGTATAAAGTCTGCAACACATGCGTGACAATCTTTTGGTTACATAAGTAGCTGTGTAACAGACTCGGCCTGTTACTTCTACATAATTACAAATTGCACGTATAAACTGTTCTATAACGTAATGGTAAGTAGATTTTGTTTATGCAAGTACAATGGCTACTACTAAGTAATTAATCTGTATTATGGAAACCTTAAAATAAAGTGTTACCAAATATTTTAATTCTTAAACATTCAAAAATTCAACACACCTGCTGAATGTCTCCTTCTGTAAAGGGGAGTTTTGTGGAAACGTGAAACATGATTTCTCTCTGACGAAACGTGGTATAGACAGACTCAGACCCAGTCTGCCCATGAGACACATCCAGACCGCCTCTGAACCTGAGCAGCACAATAATACACACACCAGTCAAATTAGCTCTGCAAAAGACCAATCTGATTACCGCCAACAGACTTCCAGTCAAAATCACACACAATGAGTAAATTAACTAAATTATTCACAAATGCACTCTTTGAATATTGTTTAATATTAAAACAAGGCTTTTATGAGTGCGCAGGTGACCCTTGGTGGCAGTTTTCTGAGCTTAATCTCCATCTCTCACCCTTTAAAATCCTGCAGCTCAATATTGTCTCCTAAAACACTGAGGAATTCAGTAAAGGCTGGCGTCTCCTCATTGTTCCCGAACAGCTCTTCCTCTGTCGTCTGATGTGAAGAGACAATCCCAGTGAGAAAAAGAAAGAGCTTTAGTGAAAGTGGTACGTACAATGAAGACAACAGCTCAGGACTGACTCTCACCTGACCAAACTTCTGATAGATGATGCCAAACTTAAAAGTGTTGTTCACTTCGTGCTCATCAAAAGTGACGATCAGTTGCGAGGCCTTGGACAAAAGAAAACAGAAAGTGAGCGAAAGCGCCCACAGGGGTAAATATGTGTGTCAGTGCCTTTCCATAATTCAGGCGTTTGTGTTTGCCATGCCTGACAGACCATGCAAAGCCTTGAGATGGTCAAGGCTCCTCTCAAAAACACTCTGAGGCTCGGGCATGCCAGGCAGTGTAAAGTAGATGGATCTGTGACTCCCCCGGAGCATGGGAACATATTAATTCAGATGACTTGGGTACTAGGGTGAAACGGAGCAAAGCCCAGCCCTAATTTCTCTCTGATGCCTGGAGTAGGTAAGTCACAGATGGAGTGAGAAACACAGAAATGCTCACCCTAGGGTAGAGGACGGGGTTGAACTTCAGACCTGTGACGTCATCGCAGAGCAGCTGAAACACACAGGACACAGCTGATGTGAACATCTCGCATCCTTTGAGTGCATTGGGGGGCGTTCAAAAGAGGTCTGCTAAGTACTTGAACTCTTGAGAGACGTACATATGTATATGTACTGTATATATACATATATATTTTTGTTTTTTATTCAGGATACATCTGATAATGTTTTACCAAAAAAAGGAAAGAGCCCCAGAAATATATCTGAAACTAACATGCATTTTTTATACATACATTCAGTGATTTTCAGTTTTCATATGGAAGAGGATTAGGGCCAAGCAATAATACCCAATTTTATATTTTATTTTTTTTATTTAAAATTTTTTTTTTAATCTCAAGAGGTTTTCTTTTTATATTACTTGGACCTAATCCACTTCCAAAATTTTATTTTCGTCACAGAATCCTGAAAAAGGTATCACAGGTTTCAGATATATATCTGGAGCTCCGCATCACCATATTAAAATTATTATTAATATTTGTTTTTCCATCACAGCAATAAATTGCATTTTAAAACATATTGTGGGAACACTTTACAATAAGGTCCATTAGTTAACAACATTAGTTAACGTGAACTAAGAATGAACTATACTTCTACAGGATTTACTAATCTCAGTTAATTCCAATTTTACCATTTACTAACGCATTATTAAACTCAAAAGTTGTGTTTGTTAACATTAGTTAACGTCCTGTGAGCTAATATGAACTAACAATGAATGATTGTATTTTTATGAACTAATATTAACAAAGACGAATAAATACTGTAATAAATGTATTGTTCATTGTTTGTTCAAGTTAATTAATACATTAATGTTAACAAATGACACCTTATTGTAAGGTGTTAGTAGCATTGGGCTGTATATCTTGCCAATACACACCTTGGCTAACTGTGGTACGCTGGGTAACTGGATGAGACCTTCAAGTGGGATTCGCTCATGCAGGGTCTTTGTTTTTGACCTAGAAAGTGGCATAAGCAAAACTGTTCAGCAATTTACACTGACAGTACAGTTCTACCTAGCAATGACTATACCAGAGTTTCAATATGTGCTGAACATGACACCTGAGCATGATCCGGAGTGACTCCTGTCCCTCTGCCTCCTCATACTTCAGAGACATGATGAGGTGTCCGATGCTACTGCCTGTGCAGTAATAGTTCATGTGCTCCTGAGAAAGAGAAAGGCATTTCCACAGGCGTAATTTCACTCCTTAAATATTTTGATATCGAGAGGTTCATTTTCCAGTAGACTGAGTTAACATTTTTATCAAGAGTGGCTCTCTGTCGTTCCAGTCAAGCTCTTTGTGACACACAACTGATACCAAAATGTGGCTTACAAAGTGTTTGTTCAAAGAGGCGCCATCACACCTCATATCCAAGTGTTATGAAGAACTGCGAGTGAATAAGCTTCAGGCACATGAGATATTATCTCAGACAGGACACTTACTTTCCAACACAATCTCACTCCAACTCGTCACATTTTGATGCTTGGTCAAGACCCTTTTGCATCATTTTTTGAAGCTCAAGGTACCCCTTTTTAGTCACTTTTCAATATGAAGGGCCCTTTGTTGCTTTCAGTTGTTTTGCTTAAAGTAATGGTTTGCATGCATGTATAAATTTATGATAGAATCTTTTACTTTTATTGACGTACCAAACCCCACGCATACCCTAAACCTACCCACCTCAGAACAATATAAACACACACACAGGCAAATGCAGCCATAGGTATTTATTGCACAGACTGCAGCAGTGCACAGGAAGTACTGTATGCAGAAGACGGAGACAGCGACCGCGTCTATTCCTCTCACAAATCACTCGTTTTGCCTCAAAAGACTTGGAATATTAATATCTTTCAAATAAATTATGACGGAGGTAGTATCTGCCTGCTATATCTTGTGTTTTTTTGACAGATGGTAGGTCTTGGGGCAAGGGTTGGGTTATGTGCTCATAAATGTGTACATAAAATAATTTAAATAAGACTGTTTTAACTGTTCACATTGAAAAACCACACCTCTACATATATGCAATAAAGCCATTGTTTTTACACAATATTTTTTTCATTATGACAGTAAAATTTAAGAAATATTGCGTCGGCATATTGACGGTAAGAGTGTCCTTTTTAAAACAACGGAGGACCCTTCAAATCGAAAAGTGACTAAAAAGGGGTACTTTGATCTTTTCAAAAGGGTTTTGACCAAGCGTCAAAATGTAACGAGTTGGACTGAGACTGTGTTATACTTTCAGGACATATCCTGGGCATACATGGGTATTTCTTCAAACATGGATATTTTTGGCCCTATAAACCTACAGTATAAAAATTAAACATACTCTCAGCATTAAAGGGATAGTTCACCCAAAAATGAAAATTTGATGTTTATTTGCTTTCCCCCAGGGCATCCAAGATGTAGGTGACTTTGTTTCCTCAGCAGAACACAAACG
>JAUMHQ010000075.1:8602931-8613237 GCA_032361165.1 Enteromius paludinosus | reverse complement strand
AAAAAAAGGAAACGATCCCAATTCCCTGGATACTGTGCATGCTAACTAGGGAGCTGACTAAAACACAACTTCATTTTGGAGGAAAAACACCACAAGTACATGTGATCCATTGGAGAGAGACATCAGCCTTTCAGACAAACCTTTGCATCGATCTGTCACTCATACTGAGGTCTGGACAAGAAGACTGAGGGCTTTAATACCTCCAAAGCTCCTGTCTAAACATAGTATTGATCAGCTGATCTTAAACTACCTGCTGCCCATCATCTACACACTGTCTCAAACACACACACACACACACACACACACACACACACAATGACAACAACATCGTCATGCTGCTGTTTTATAACAGGTCAGTATGTCCTGTTCCTTGTCTCTCGCCCCTGTGGAGCTCCAACCAAACCCCACCAAAGACCCACCACAGAGAAAAGTGCCGGCTCAATCAATGAGTTTGAAATGAGCTCAAATGTGTAATTATTCATTCGGAGTAATTGAGGACTGGTCCACTGGAGAGAAAACACTTAGCCAGCACTCAAGGGCAAAAAAAACCCCATGCTGTGATTATTATATTATTATACAGTAAAATGCTCTGCAGCTAAAGTACAAAGATATTGTAGGAATAATGTTATTAGAGGAATCTTATTCAGAAGAAGTACATGCAGATGATACGATCATCTGAATGATGCAAAGGAGTCTTACCTGCATCCTTTCCAGCATGTCGAAGAACTCCGCTGACTGGAAAACAAAATAAAATTGAGATTTATGGTTTTGTGTAGTGATATAAGGGTTAATACATTTTGACACAACAAAATATACACAGAAAACTATATTATTATAAAAAAATAATATGTTTAGTTATTAAAAAACGCATAAAAACTTGCACCACTGTGAAAGTCTGACCAATACTTAGAATTCAATTAGTTATGGTTGATAACAAATTAGTGGAAAAATACAAATTCTATAATATAATTTCTATATAACATAAATATAAAACACTACATTATTACATTGTTTTAAATCCTACAGATGAAAATGAACAACAAAACATATGAAAATGTGAATATTCCTTTTGAGATTTGGATTATTACATTTAGCAGTATTAACAAACTATTATTTTTTAAGATTAACATTAAGTGAGAATTAACAATAGATGAGTAAATGGGTAAAATGAGCAGCTCAAATGCACTGCAAGACAAATAAAATAATAAAATCGGAAAAGCAAAACAAAAAAATTCTAGAAAATTAAACATAAAAATAAACTGAAAACACAGCACAAGCTAAAAATAAATAAATAAATAACAATATTTTACAGTTAAGCTAAATAAATAACTAAATGACTTAAATACACTTTAAAATGCTAAACTTTCACTTTACACTTTATAAGATCGCTGAATATAATAAATGACTTCAGTTTGATGAGAAAACAAAACAAATCTTACATTTCCGTCTTATATTTAATTTTGGTTCCAGCCCTTTGTCTATAGATTCTCTGCTCACTGTAGACATTTCCTTAATCAACACGAGGTGCATCCTGGGATGTTTTCTAAATCTGTCTAAAGAAGTTCCCATGTATATTGGACACTCAATCCAACACGCCCAACTCACACAGAAAAGCCTGATCGTATCTGCAATCAAGTCAACAACTACAGACTAGTCCGCAATCCACCATTTGTAGCGCTGGCTGTATCATAAATATAAAAATGGGATACAGGTCAAGATATGCTTGATGCATTGTAAATAACTTCTTTCTGCATGCACACTTAACAAACCATAATACTACTTCCTCACTCTAAATCAAACGTACTGAACCTTTACAGCTGCATTCAATTTATGGGCTGTGCAACCACTAGGGCTTAATTATTAGTTATTTAAGAAGTTCAATAGAGGTTTAAAGCACAGTTTGTAGTCTAGACCTGAGGGGCTTATAATAAAAGCAACTCTCAAATACCCTTTGCATAAAACTTCTGCTGAACCCAAAGTCTCTTACCTTGACAGAGCACCGCTGCTAGTTAAGAGGCAGTAGAACAGAAAAACATCTGATATTTGTTCAAAATAGATCCCCTGGGTTTAAGAATATCCCTGTGATCGGATGGAGTGTAACAGATGCAAGTAGGACAGAACAAATGCAGAACGTTAATGTTTAACCTGCCATGGATCCAAGGGCAACTCACTTCACAAAGTCAACAGAGTAAAGCCCAGCTGAGACATAGTTGACCAAATAACCTTGAGGAACTGAGACCACAACATCAATAGGACACGCCAGAGAGGAACACGTGGACAAAGAAGGAACGAGGCAAAATAATCTGGGTGTTTCTGGAAAGGCTTCAAAAGTTTTGCAATGCAGAGACCTTTTGACCCTTTTTTGCTTATATATGGAACTATGTTTTTGTCCCATTACCAAACAAAACTCACGAGTCAGCAGTCCAATGCCTGAAGCAGTTCCCGTGATCACATCAAATCAAATATAAAACATAAGAGCTACAAGATAAAAAATTCACATGGGTCTTAAATTATGCCGTAGTGTCATAGTAAGGTTATGAAGAGACGGAGCTTATCTCCCAACACAACCTGTTAGTCCCACTGTTGTCTCAGACTAGATTATCACCCTGTTCTGGAGCTTTGAAGTTTCACCCATATTATAAGGAAGCGCACAATACATACAAATATTCTCTAGAAGACAATCAAAATCCCTGATATTTAATAAAACACCATTAATCATATATATATATATATATATATATATATATATATATATAGCTCATATTTATATATACCATTTATATATATTCTACTTTAAATTTCACATTTTATTCAGTCTGGTAATTGCTGTTTCTTTGTAATTATCTGTAAAAATGTGAAAAATATAGTATTACTGCAGGCCTAAATAGTTAGTGTCTACACATTTTAACATTTTTAGTTAAAAAAGTTACTATTACACCATAAATTACTAATGCACAACAGAGTATTTAAAAATAAATACATAACAAATCTTAAAATGTAAGTGAATGGGGCCAATCTGGAAATACTAACAAACTTATACTATAGCCAAAAAAAGTGTAGAATAATATTATAATGTCAATGTATGCTTATTTGAAGCTCAATTAATACGCATTAACAGGAGAATTCATATTGTTTTTATAAAACCACAAGCTTGACAATTCTACTTTTCAATTGTCCACATATCATTCACTGTAACATCTATTTTGAGGGATGCACTCGAATCATTTTCATGGTTGTAAATATTACTCAAAAAAGTTGTTGCCTAATCTTAACTTCAAAAAGCTGCTCATTGCTGTTCAGTTATAATATATGCATTTGCAAACATCATCAAATTGAACCTTACAGTAAAATCCTGCCATTTCGTTAATAAAAACACTTGAAAGTATTGTTTGTTTGTATATGCAAGTAGTTCTAGGTAGAAACAGATGCCGATAAAGAGGCAGTGGGGTAATAATGTGTGCATCTGGGACTCTGTCCAAACTGGCTGATAAACAGGCATTACATAAAGACTCCGATGCACTACTAGAATAAATGAATGAACTGCAGCGGCGCAGGAGGTCTATGCTTTGTCACACACACACTAACAAGCCTCATCAATACCCCTATCCCTCAAAAAACACACAGCGAGTAGAAAACCTCTCACATTGTGTTCCCCCCGTCATACCTCTCTCCTCTGATTAGCTTTGCTCCTATATGCAAACACTTTACACAACAGGAAGAGGACGACCAAGTCCGCTTGGCAGTGTGCACTGGCTCCACACCCTAAAACTGGTCTTACCAGTGTGTCTGTACTTACGAGTTATTAAGTTCTCCCATTCTCTCTGCCTTTTGTAGTTCTGCTTTGTGTATAACAGCTGTTTGAACCACAGTTCACCAGAGCTTATCAAGTCCGCACACTCGCTTTCCTCCCTTTCCTCTTTTCTTCTTTAGACACTGGGTTTACATTGGGAGTGGTCACGAACTGTGTGAACAACACATAATTATATATCTTAAAGGACACGCACACGTACACATTAATATGTCCTTACTAAATGTACTGTGTTTCTAGTCAATGTTAATGGCGAGTGTTTTGAGTGGGTGAGTGTGTTTTAGATACAATGTTTGGACCAAACGTCCCCGCGGGAATAGTTAAACCTGAAAAAAAGGTACAGTACAGTGTGTTGGGTTGACATGTGTTCTGCACACATTTCTTTGCTATGTGTAAAGTGACTTTAAGGACAAAGTTGGGAACTGGTTATGTGAGTTTTTCAATGGCAAGTATATTTTAGGATTGGTGCAATACAAACTAATAGTAGATTTACACTTTAACTAGTCAAAATATTATTTTATTTATAATGCACACTATTTTTCAAAAGTTTGGTGTTATTTTGTTTTACACCCACCAATAACATTAAACAGTTAAAATAACATTATTGTAAAATATATATTTTTTACTTAAAATTACTATTTTACATTTTAATATATTTAAAACTATTATTTATTTCTGTGATTATTCCAGTCTTCAGTGTCACATGATCTTTCAGAAATCATTCTAATGTTCTGATTTGGCATAAAAATATTTATAATTATTCTCATTGTTAAAAACAGTTGTGCTGCTTACTATATTTGCATAAATCAAGATACTTTTGTAGAATTCTGTTTAAAACTTTAATAAAATGGACATTTTACTCAATTTCAAACCTGTATAAATACAATAAAACAACAACATTGGAACCCGTTGTGAACAAAAAATAGGCGTTCTTTAAATATCTTTTAAGTCTCACAGAAAAAACAAGTCATCTGTTTTGGAATAACGTAAGAGCAAACATGACAGAGTTTACAGCAGCTGCTCACAAGAAAGGCAAATCCTATTTAAGCTATTAATAAATCCTCAAATCCTCCAACAACAAGTAATAACTAAGCAGGAGCGTGATGGAGACCTCGATAAATTTCAATCGTGACTTTTCAACAAGTGCTGTGTGCCTCAGACATTTAATCAGTCCTTATGAGAGACGATATTCATAATTAAAGCACTGGCTAACAGGATCATGACCTCTGGGTTCGACTTCATGTCTTCTCATCTTAATATCACACCTGACGCCTCGGCCCCTCACCCTCCCTTCCTGCATAAACACCAATCTCTCCTTCCTCCTTTTTTGATTTTTTCGGCAAGCGCGTCTCATTTCAAGGTGACACCGACTGTGCTCTGCTCACACCGCGCAATCCATCTCTGAACTCAGTGTACCACTTTTAAACAAGACAGAAAATCTTTCCAGCCCCTCTCGAGACTGTTGCAAATATAAAGAGATCGCGATACCATGTGAACTCAATGGGACCTTAATGCTCGGAAGAAAATGGATTTCTCAGTCCAAATGAATTAGAATTACATTTAGAGGTAACCTTGAATGAAGAGCTTTACCACAACCACAGCCCATGCACCTTCGCAGACAGTACCGCAGGTTAATGTGCGTGTCTGAATCAGTTAGCAGCATTATGTAAGAGTATGTTGACATTTTGGTAGTGAAAGGAGGGTCGTTTAATATGGCATGCTACAAAGGGCATTCTCACTTTCTCGTGCTTCAACCGCTAATAGAGGTTAATTCAGTATAAAGGTGTGCCTGGAAGATGAATGCAGCAGATTTCGGCAAACAGCAGCTAATAGAGCTGTGTGTGTGTGTTAACGCGCCACCAGTACACTCACCTTCATGGTGGGTGGTGCAGTGCGGGGAGGTGAGGGTGGACATTCTCCCAGAGGCACACTGGAGATGGTCAGCAGCTCTTGCTTCCTGCAAAACACACACACAGTTAGCCAGGCAAATGGTCAGCACACTATGTAGAAGACTAATCAGATATAGTGAAGATTTGCACTAAAACAAAAGAAGCACACAGACATTTGAACAGTATTTGTATCATTTACCTCCCAAGAGACTTTGCATTGATTATTGCCTTTGTACTTAGCTTATTACTTATATTTTGGATATTTATTAAGGAAACATATAGTTGACCCAGGTTCTTATAAATGCACTCTTTGTATTTATATATAGGTTTAATACGTTTTTTAAAAACGTTTACCATTTTCATAATTTTGGTTGCATCTGTTTTAAATATTAATGTAGTATTTTCCATATTTGTTTATTTATTTGAAAACAAAAGATAACATATTAACAAGCATATTAAATACACACAATAATATTTCACATTATTACACGGCTCTCTGGAGTGCTTGATTCTGATTGGTCAGTTGAGACATTTGCAGGTTGGTTCGTTTCGAATAATAACCGCTCCAAAGTAATAACGCATAGGCGGTACTACTTGTATGTTTAAAATCCCTCCGCGCCAACAAAGATTACTGTTTAGCGGCAAAATAACCCCCTTCAGCGTGATACAAGACCCTCCTTATTTCTGCGATAACTACTAGCTGCCTGTCCATTATCCCTTACCTAAAACATTATTTTTCATCCTTAAACTTTGAGAAGATAAAAACTGTGTCACATTTATATTTTTCTTAATCATTTTTCTTAATCATTTTATATATTTACTAAGCTTTTCTTTAAAAAAATTATAAATAGCACAGTTAGCTGGGTAGATCAAACCAAGATAAGGTACTTCTGCACTTAAACAAAAGACTAGCCCTCTGGCGTAGATGTATTTAAGCACACACACATAAACACACTAAGGGCAGAGTGTCAGTGCAGTACCCTTTGAGAAAATATACTGAAAAGAGCATGGTCTCCAGAGACAAAGGTGAAAGACTGCAGGATAGAAAAACTCAATAACAACAATTCTTCTGTTAGCTTTGGTATCTGCACAGAGACATAACAAGAATAACTCAGGGCAGCCAGCCCTGCAGACAGACCGCTGTAGGTCAAAAAAAGACGTAGAGAGGAGAGGGGTAAAAGAAGGGTGGGGGGGGCAAGGCACACAGAAAGGTACAAGGCTCTGAGCAGGAACATGATCACATTTTAAAAGCAGTTCTTTCAGCCAAAGACAAATGATAGAGGGGCTACTTGGAATCAGAGGTTAAAATTAGTCAAGCAGACAAACTCTGCTCTAGAAATGAAGCTCCTTGCAGACGGTCTCAAATAAGGGTCCATTAAAATCTTTCCTTACATTACACCTCCGAGGGTCATTAAACTGCAAAAAGACTGAACACATGAAGATCACTAGCTGGAAAATGCCACAAAAATACCGATACGAGGATGTGACCGATTCAATGAGAGAATGGAACCAATTGCATATTTATACATAATATTTAATCTACATAACATATAAATGTTTGTTGTAGGAGCTGACCGATTATTGGCCTGGGCTGATTTTCTGCACCAATACTAAGCGGCTTAATGGTTATCGGTATTGTCATTTTCAAAACCGATTTGCCGATAAAATAATTTAAAACCATTTAAAGAATGCTTTTGGTCAGGGCACTTGGAATTTTTCATTTTCACATTCATTTTAATTTTTACACCAGATATATATATATATATATATATATATCTGTTCAAAATACCGGTTATCGGTCTACTTGGTCTGAAATTGGAATCAGTGTTGGCATCAGACCTGAAAAACATAAATCCATTGACCCCTAGTTTGTTGCAGAGGTTCATCTGTGGAGACATAACATTTAGTCCGAATTGAAAATCTGGCTTAAGTTAGATTAAGGATTTGGAAAAGTAAAACAACAACAAAAAAAGTAAAAAAAAAAGACACATATTAGCAAATGTATAATACTGATAAGAAGAAAAACACTGTAAAATACATTAAAAACAATGAAATGAATGATTTACATAACAGTAAATATATGTAATGCGTGTGAAAAGGACACCGTAAAAGAAAGTATAAATATCTTACTAATAATCTCCTTGTGACAAGGCAAATTTTCTGTATTGTTCTCTAGAGAGTTTCAGAATGGGTAGGTGACCTGGACATTACTAAAATATCACATTAGGTGGAGGGACAAAGTCAATGTTAATGTACTTTGCTGATGCACACACTCCCTGTTTTCCTTTCTGAAATACATCCAGCACACAGAAACCGTTCACTTAGACCCAAAAGCCAAATGTGAGTGCATGTCTGGCTGCCAGTCTTTCCATTCTTAATAGGAAACACTGAGTAAACATCTATTTCATCTAACCATGACTGCAGCTGCTTGAGGGGACATGCTCCAGAACACCACGACTCTTGTTGAAAACGACCGGTCATGTTGAAATTCACTTCTATACTGCAACTGCACCTTTATCCCAGCTGGGTCACCAGAACAATGGCAGCTGCTGCTGTGGGTCTGAAGTCAAGAGCACAAACAGATGGGCAACATTAGAAGCTGACGTCAAAGGTTGTGAGGTCGGTCCAAGTCTACTGTATTTTGGCACAGATTCATCAAATCTGACAGATGCCAACATGGGTTGGGTGCCATTCCTCATACTTAAAAATCAAGCAAAACAAATTAAGCAAGGTTAAAGAAGATTTAACCCGGAACAAATTAAACAAAACTTTTTTTAGGACAAACATGTTTTATATGTATATTAAAAATCTTACCGACCCCAATCTTCTGTACAATGTGAATGCTGTTAATAAAATACATTTGTGCTGCATTTATATGCAGTTTAAAACCAGTATGGGGTTTAAAGATCCAATGTAATGCGTTTTGCTAAAGGGAGTGTGATCAGCATTTGGACTGTCTAATGACACTCATTGCTGATGGAACTGCATCAATGACTACATCACTCTCACTTAGCATGAAGGGACGGATCCACAGACACAGCATTACAAAGTCTACTTAATGCTCAGTGTTCAGTCAATATACACTAGTGGAAGATAACAGATAAAAAAACCCCTGAAATTAATGGTTTACCCAAAAATAAATACAATGTAAAAAATGTATACACCTTAGGATGTAGATGAGTTAGTTTCTCCATCTGATTAGGTCTGGAGAAATTTAGCATCACTTGCTTACCAATGCATCCTCTAACAGCTGATAAATGACATAGCATGACAATAATTCACAAGTACTAAACATGCATTATTACGGATTATTGACTGGTATTTTGGTCTGAATTGACAGCTTAAAGCACCTTAAAACACCTTATTGAATCAGTTGTTCGAACATTTATTTTGACTGCACCCATTTACTGCAGTGGATCCATTGATAAGTGACTGATCAATTTGACAATTTTTGGTTAAACTATTCCTTTAAGACTAAATGAAGATGTAATTCATTGCACTAGAACACACTGTGATTAAGATTTCATGTGTTCAAATTCATAAAATGTATATGAGGGATGTGAAAAGAGACTGAGAGGTTTGCCGTGCCGTGAACAATGGAAAGATGAAGTCTTATAAACAGCATTATTAGAAAGCTACGTAAAACTTTTTCCTGGAACTTGACTGCAGAGTACGTTTATGATGCTTACTTATGAACACAGCCTTACAGCAGCCCTGAAACACAATTTACAATCGCAGTAAATCACAGTTATTGCTTCATTAGAACCTTATCAGCTCATAGGGAGAAGCGGGAAGCTGCGACATCTCTAGTTGTCCAGCACATGCTGTCTCCCTTCATTTCCAGTCCACAGTTTCATCACAAGGCTGTATATCAGCCTCTTTAATTAGGTCTGATTCAATACTAATCACATCTGCCCAGTGATTATGATTATCTAATGTTCCGGCAACATGCCTCATGCTTTGAATACACTCATATACTCAAGACAACATATCGACTGAATATTTATTATGCAAGTAGAGAAATGCAATGCAGCTGTCTTGATTCTGATTGGTCCAAAAAAAAAAAAAATATGATCTTGTATCATGCTGTGGTCTGTTTCTTCTTATTTAAAATCATTTTATGATCAGTAATCTTATTTTGAAAATATAATAACACTTTCATTTCAATAAAAGGATTAAATAAAGTGAATGTAAAACAAAAGATAAAATATTTCTATTTGAAAAAAAAATGCTTTTGACTTTAAATTGATAATATATATATATATATATATATATATATATATATATATATAAAAGACACAAAATCAGCATATGAGAATGATTTCAGAAGGATCATGTGACTCTAAAATCTGCTGAGAAATTCAGCTTTGTCATCACAGGAATAAATTACATTTTAATAATCTACAGTAATATTTTTAAATTGTAATAGAATTCAATAATATATTACTACAGGAAAGGAGTCATTGCCAGAGGCTTGACAATTAATTCCTAAGCACAAATGTTATTTTTGACTCATGAAAACCAATAATGAATTAGATCATTCCCTCTTAGATAATTTCAAATGGCAAACTTCAGCCACATCAACTGCACAGTAATGAACTTAATATTC
>JAUMHQ010000075.1:8584959-8598613 GCA_032361165.1 Enteromius paludinosus | reverse complement strand
TGTTCATGTACTGAACTGTTATTATTCAACCATGCCAAGGTCAATTCAGTTTTCCATTCTATGGCACCTTTAAAAATAAAAGGGATTTGAATGGTTCTTCACAGTGATGACATAGAAGAACCATTTTTCTACAATTAACCATTCAGTTAAAGGTTTTTTAAAGAACAATATCTTTCTTACCTTTTTATAATCTGAAGAACCTTCTTACACCAACAGAAAGGTTCATCAGATGTTAAAGGTTCTTTATGGAACTATTTAGACAAAAAAGTTCTTCTATGGCATCGTGAAGTACCTTTTTTTTAAGAGTGAACAGTAATTTTGAGTGAAATTTACTTCAAAGCAAAGCCTAAATGAAATTATAATAGCAGTTCATTTATAAATGACGACCCACACAGCAGGCTCATCATATTTTGGCAACAATGACATCAGTACCATTATGAGCATTATGCCATATAGAAGAACCTTTCTGTCTAAATGGTTTCATAAAGAACCTTTCTGATTCACAAAAGATTCTTTGTGGCGAAAGAAGGTTCTTCAAAAAAAAAGACGGTTCCTTTGACGATATGGTTCTTTGATAAACCAAAAATATTTCTTCAATGGCATCACTTTTAAGCACGTTTACTTCTAAAGAGTGTATCATGGTAAATTTTGGTAAGTGATTATTTATAAATCAGCTAAAACAAGAGAGCCAAAAGAGTCAAGAATGTAGACGACAACACAAAAAAACTAAAACAACCCTGTTTGTATGTCTGAAGAAATCAAATTCATTCTCAAATCAGCGATACCTTGCTTCCCCCGTTTGACAGTTTTCAATCCAAGTGCATTTTGCCTCCAGCATGACTCTGAGAACAGCTTGTGTTTATGTGCCCTTGGACAAATTGGACAGTTGTTCATTTTTAAAGGTTTACTGCATCCAAAAACTCCCAAAGAAGCCTCTTCTGCCTAAACAAACTCCTAGACTCTGGAGGAGTCTCAGCAGACCACCCCGGGGGGCCTTAAGGGGGGCCGGAGAGACGCTGGCATTGAGCAGGCCTTTTGATATCACTCCCTCTATTAAAGCAACCTGTGCTCCTCTGGGGTTTTTAAATGCATTAATCCTTTGTCCATATCACTAAATCAACAGTCTAACAGGAGACAAAGAGGACGCCACAGGGTTTTGAGAGAGCGAGAAAGGGGAAAAGAAAAGTGACTTCTAAAAATAACCTCCTCAATTCAACTGCTCTGTAAATAGGCTCTATACAACCTGTCAGTGAAACCGTCTCAGAGCACTTGTTAAGAGAGTCACCTCATCTATTCCACTTACTAATACAGTTCAATGGACCGATATATGCATACACACCAGAAGAGAGATTTTTATTTTGATAATGAGTGGCAAGAACACTACAGCTCTGTAAAAGGTAATATGCAGTAACTACGGCAACAGTGAAGCTGGAAAAAATGCTTTTTGATTGAATTTGGATTGATTTGATATCAGTTATCTCGCTCTGTTTTCTATAAATCTGAGCTTAGAGTCAAACACATCTGTCACAGGACACATTTTGCTCATAAATCAGTTCTGAGGTTGAAAGGACGCTTATTTATGTCCTGGATTCCTTCATTTATTAAACAAATATTTCAATGCAAATCTCACATAAAAAGACTTAACAATATACACAACATATAGCATATCAGTTATATTTTATGCATGCTTCAGGATTAATTAATTTGGACTCACTGAGGGGTTTATGTAGCAGGTTATACAAAAAAAAATTTGTATTTAGTATTTTGGCATAATTTTACAAGTAAAACATGGTAAATGAAATAAATCGTTTTATTAGACCATGCAATGATATTCAAGCTGTCCAAAACACATATTCAAGGTGCAAGAAAAATGTAATTTAAATTCTTTTCTTTTTCTTTTTTTAATTAAAATTGAACTAAAAATCTAATAAACAATACGAATGCAAAGTAAAACTAGATTAATAAAAGTTTTCTTTTCCTCATTATGGGCACACTTATTTGTTATTGACTCTAAATCCCAAAATGTTCAAGGAGCTTCAGAAGCAATATTCTGTCCATTTAATGTTTCCATGTAGCAGGACTGATTATATCATAATCCATCACTACGCCAAAGTGCTGCCGTTTGAGCCCTTTACTCTGAGCTTTTATGACATACTGTATATATCACTGAGTGTGCTTTGCCATTGTGCTGGCAGCCAGAGGTCTGTTTCACAGCCTCTTCTGGATGAATGAGCCGCATGTTTTTTTTCCAGGTACTCACGATGACTCGCTTTTACAGTTACAGACGATGATGCATCTGTGGCACTGAATGAGGAACTGAACTGGAATCTTATGCTAGGAATCCTATCCTCTGACCTAAAGGACTTTGAGCCTTTGTATGTTTATATGAGAGACAGGGGGCAAAAGGTGACCTAGTTTAGTTTAATTTCACACAGCTGCTAATCAAAAATGTTTTCTCAACAACAGAAAGAGAGAGAGTGGGGCAAAACAACTGAGCAAAGAGGAAGTATGGGGCGAGGGCACAGCGGAGGTGCAAAGGGAGAAAAATTACACGTGAAGAAACGACGTGGAGGAGAAAAGTGAAAAAGGCTGAAGGAAAATAAAGTGTGATGGAAACAGAATGAGTCAGGAGGGAAAGGCAGTTCAAGTGAGCTGCAGGAGACAGGATCATGGGAGAAATGAGTGATGAAGGTGGAGAAAATTAGATTTTAGTGAATGAAACAGGAAACCAGAAAAACATTTGCTTTGGTGCTTAATGAACTTATGAAGAAATGCTTTCGCTGCTGCTCTCATCTTACAGCACTCGCCAAGATAAATGGAGGAGGAACATAAAGAATTATTAATAACCAAAATAAAACTAGTCAAGCTGATATAACAACACAAATAACGCAAATATTATCTGAAGGATTTCTTTTCTTGCTTTCCAGTAAAAATATCACGTTTTAACAATTAATTAAATCATTTTATCTAAAAATAGTATGCAAAAACATTATTCATTTATTTATTTATTTATTTATGCATTGTACAAGCTCTTAAATGCTTGAAATCTGCCTCTGGGGTAAAAATAAAAAAAAAATAAATAAATAAATAAATATGATTAACAAATTAATTATTTCATTAAAATTACAAATATATTACATTAATTAAATATTTTTTATTAGATTAATTATAATATCTTTTGTGAATAGGTATTTCTTCCAAAAGTAAATGTACCTTTTATATGAATAATTAATTTTATGGACGACATATTATCAATTAACCCACTGTAAAATGGCATTAAGCATTAAACTCACAACTGTTTTCCCCAAAAAAGGTAAAAACATATAAAATTCTTTTTTTCGCTATAAACAAACCATGACTTTGCCTCAATGAACTCCTAATATACTGCTTATTAATAGTTAATAAAGTAATTAGTTAATATTAGGGAAGTCATGCAGTATTTATGCATGAATTGAATTGGTCTCTATACTAAAGTGTTAGCTAATACAAAAATACTGATTAAGAAAATGCTTTTTTAAATATCTTTTTACCTACTCAAAGAACTCTAATCTGAGAACAAATTATATCTGAAGTGCTCTCGAATCAGGTAGCAAACCTTTAATTTTGAGATAAAACAACGCAATTACTACACCAATCAACCTTTTGATTAAAACAAGAGGCTAAACTTGAAACACCCAGTCATCAAGGTGAATCGCACTACAACGTTTACAAATATGGCCCACTTATCACTCTGAAAAGCCTGTTTGATTTATGGACTCTCTTCTGCACATCTGAGCTGAAGATTGGGACAGAACTGATCAAGAGGGAATAAAAGCGGCGACTCCAGCTGGGCCGTCTCACAGTGATGTCAGTAACCATGCCAGTTATCGATGAGATCTATGCAAATGGAGCCGCACACACGGTGCCTCCGAACACACATTGTATTGTGCGGTTCCAAGCTGCACGACACCTGCGTAAAAGAGCGTGTTTGGGCATGTGTTAGTACGCAGTCAAATCAGTTTCGAATTTAGAAGTTTACACTGGGGCCACTGTTAGCGGTGATGATGCCAGCTGATAGGGAGCCATACGACTACTGACCAGACAGCCACTGGAGAAGTAAATGATAGCTGAGAAATAGTTTTGTGGTCTCATCCTGAGATTTACCAGATCCATATACTGTACAATCTGACCTAGACGACCCTGACCAGGAGAGATTGGTGAAAACTATGAGCCTCCATCTCTCTCTCTCTCTCTGTTTACTCTGTGTTTGTTTAACAGTGCTGTATTTGCTTGGAGCTCTTTGTACATAAATGGTTACACAAAGTACATATGAAAATACATTTGCAGCCTTCTTATTATCTTAACTGTTCCTCTTTAACAGCAATGACATTACACAGACAGCTAGGCAGATTTTGCTTCAAATAAATAAATAAATAATAAAAAAAACAAGCGTTTCAGATGACTCAAGTATTTTAATTAAAATAAAACATACATAAAATAAAAAAAAAAAAGGTTAAATTGTTAAATTTGACTAAATTTACTAACTGGAAAAAAAATAGATAAATAAAATATGGTAAAATAATAAAAATCAAGAATTACTTAAAATTAAAAGTTAAAATACAACAAATAAATAACAGTAAAGCATAGCCTCAAACTGTGCTGAGACTTGCCAAATTTGTGAATAAATTAAACATTTATCTTTATATTCTTTCAAGACCAAAAATCCAAATCCATGTCCATTTTATAGACATGCATAGTTCTTTTACTGCACATCAACAATTGTCTTATTTGTGTGTTCTGCTATTTCTCTATTAGAAACAGTTGAGATTTTTCGATGACACATAATTGAAAACTTGAGCATCCTGAGCTATGAACAAGAAATATCTTTTGCTTTGGGGCATATGAGGAGAAAGACAAGCTTGGAAGTTGCAAACGAGAACATCCTCGAATGAGCCACAAAAAAGGGTCCTTTACTATATACTGACCCAATTACAACACACTCTGGGATGACAATAAATGTATAAAGTGTACATACGACCTACATAGCCAGAAACCCCACATGGAAACGCAGGTCAAGCCGAGCGCCCAGGCCAATAACAACGGCCAGATCTGAATCACAGATCAAACTAGAGGGTGGGAAAAAGAAAAGTTGACCCACCGCTCCTTGTCTCTCTCTTTCTCCCTCTGCCGTCTGGACTTGTGCAGTAGTCCGATCAGAATGACAGCTGCCCTTATGCCGGCTTTTTTGGAGTTGACTTTGGCTTCAGGATCCGACATGCTGTTCGGCCCCCACACTCCGAAACAGACTCTGGACCAGGACTGTCCTGCGCTATTCTGGTGCGATCAAGCTCTGAGCCACGGGCTGAGGAACTGAGAATATACATCTCTCTCTACCTCTCTCCTTCTCATGCTCTCTCTCTCTTTTCTCCTCTCACTCGCTCCTACACCGGTTCTCATTGCCTGTCTCTGTCTGGATCTGATAGGCTGAACAGAATGCAAGCCACGCCTACTTCTCCCCAGCCCTTCCCTCCCTCACTCCCAATCCCTCTCTCACTTTTCCATCTGCTCTGTTCGGCTTTCTGTTGCCAGACCTTTCCACAGTCGTTCAATCTAAATAAAAAAAACCTGTCCTCTCCTGCCCTCTTAACGCAACCAAATTCAGGCTTAATTGCATCTTGCATCTTTCTGAATCAAAATGCACCTTTTGTTCAACCCCGAAAGAAACTCAATCACCTGTCGGTCAACATCCTTGACCCCTTTTCCTGTTTTCTATGGCAACACAAAACGCTTTCAGAACAGTCAGGCGTCTAACAATAAGGCAGTCAATATTAGTGACCTTCTTCCTGTACCAAGGAGAGAATGTTTCAGTATATTTGCGTTTGCATGTGCCACAGTCCGGTGGTTCTGACCTGTTCTTCATTTCTCAGTCCTGTCTCTGTTTGTCTTTCATCTTCTCTTTCTGTTTGCCTTTTCCCACTGCAGGAAGTTATTCCCTCTTCAGCTGTGCTGGGTCTGACTCTCTCCATGCATATCTCGCTCATAGATGGATTAACGCATGGGCCTGCCGAGCATTCGCCCCAAGGAGGTCTATAATACCTGGAGAAGGCTATCCGTTAGCATTTCCATTCATCTCAGTGGCAGCTGCTCAGCTGGTGCAGGAACCCCTAGAAGGTGGTTGGATATCTGCCTTTTCTTTTCCTTTTTTTCATGAAACAAAAATAAAAAAGCTTGGGGAGGGTAAGATTAATTAATATTTCAAAAACATGCATTTAAATATTACCAAAATGTATGTTTCAAATGAATGCTGTAACAGATAGACTTTACTTAAAGCATTTATTTATAATAATCCATACTAAAAGTAATTTTAATGTATTAATTAATTAGGCCTTGTGATGCATCTTATAATGCATTGTACAATCTTAAGAATAATTGTGATTATTCACAGTTATATACATTATAACACATCGAATTATTATTATACTATGAATTCAAATTTGTTTATTATTATTTACAACAAGGTATAATGCAATAAAACTACTGATCTGAATATATTTACCAGTGTTTGTAATACATATATATGTCTTAAATATTATAGATCAGTGATTACAATGCACATTATGAATAATTATAGTGCACTACCCCCAAATAATAATGAAAAATGTAGCTGTTGGAGTATGTTTAGATAAATCTATATCAAAACTGCACATTTAACTCTAATTTACTTGACGTTTCTTTGTTATCTCTGAACTTTCAGAGTGAAAACTGCTTTTACACCAATTTCTGTAAATACTGTGGTGCTTGGTTGATCTTTGCCACCCAATCGACACTGGAAGTATGCACAACACGGTACAACAACGTCACGATCCTTTTCTTGCCTCACCGCTTGTCCAACGCTTAGTCAGATGTGCTCTTTGAGTCTAATAATGGCCATAACCCATCCAGTTTTTTTGTTTTGTTTGCAAAAGATTTAACTACCCATGTCTGCAAAAACAGATGGTTCTCTGACAACTAAAATGAATGCAAAAATGGAAACAGTGGCCAGCTGGTTCTCTCTTAATCAATAAGGATTAAAGTTGACATGAAATCAAAATGGACTTTTCTGCTTTGCTTTCTTAAAATGCATTCCTGATCTTCAGTGCAAATAAAACATGCTTTTATTATTAACCTTTCATCTTAAAATCCTCCACTAAAACAATTTGCAAACCCTTCTATTTTGGCCTTTCAACCACCAACATTCTGTTTCCCTTGGAAATACATTAATTTTGCAAAGATTGGTGTTCTTTTTTGATAGAAATTAATATATATTTTATTACATTTATACAGCAAGGATCCATTAGGTGACAAAATTATATTCCTAATAAATGCTGTTCTTTTGTACTGTCTATTCAGCCTAAAAAAATGTAAAGAGTTTTCAAAATAAAAAAATATTAAGCAACACAACTGTTTTCAACATTGATAATAATAATAATTTTTTTGTTGTTGTTTTTTAACCACCAAATAAAATTTTCGGACTGATTTCTGAAGGATCATGTAACATTGAAAACTGGAGTAAATGCTGCTAAAAATTAATAAAAAATACTTTTAAATCAATTAAAATAGAAAAGTATAATAAACTATTAAAATAGTACAGGATAGAAAAAAGTATTGACTAAATAAATGCAACCTGGGTGAGACATGACAGAAACTGACCACAAACCTTTGAACTGTACATTCAATTAATGCAGTAAACTGTATTTTGTTAAACTTAGCCATGAATGTGACATAAAGCATAATAGATACTCAAGTGTCTATTACTTTACTGAATGTGAGGGAAAAAAATATAAGACAAAAACAAGCAAACAGCTGCAACAACAAGTGCCTGAAAGAGCCAATGTACCCCTTCCCCAGACTCAGACTCTGCCATGGTAACGTCGCCTCAGATTCCCCAAATCTGCCACCAAGATCCTCATCCCCACAGCAACCCTGAGCCTCCTCTGGGGAAGGGGCTGGTTGACAAGCAAGCCAGGTCATGTGATCAGTGAAGGAGACATGGTATCTTGTATCTGTGGAAAGGTACTGCGAAATGAATATGTGCGGTGTCTGGTAGGGAAAGGTGAACTGTATTCTCTCGGCTGAGCTTTTAAAAGAGTTAGATGGAGAGCGAGAGATTCAGAATGGACACAAAGTGAGCAGTCTTTGCACAAAGGTCCATGAAGCTCCAGGCTAAACCCTTGAGAGAGTCACAAACACAAATGCATGAGCAAACACATCCCCCTCTCCCACTCCCCCTTCAACACACAAACATGACTCCCACTGCCCCTCAGCACATCACACACACAGTATACAGTAAATACTCTATAGGAAATCACAGATTCTTCCCTTCCAAACATCTGTAGAAGCTCAGAGCAACACACATCTCTCACACCTTTCACTGCACTTCATACGATCTCCCAGTGGTCTTCTTCGTTCAGGTGCAAAAACACACTTTGGCCATCACAAGGGGACGCGGGGCCTGGGAAACGTCTCCAATGACAAAAGAATGGCGATAAGTTTGATCACACAACCTGCAGAGCATCTGCCATCTGAAAACTACGCACCTGTGAAGTTTCCTGCATACTAACACTGAAAAACATACAAAATCGAACCCCCGAAACATCTTCAATGTTTATGAAGTAAAAGATGCATAAATAACATTAGTAAAAATAATGTTATCCTGGCATAAATAATAATGTACTTGCACATGTTAACCAATCAGATCTCAAAGGATAAGTCCCTACATTATTTCCCACTCAACATATATGTGGTTTCGCAGACGCATGTGTTCAAGCCTGTTGTTTTAAGGAGAAAAAGAAGGTGACTAACACTGAACGAGACAATTGGAACACAAGGTTTTAAGGTTGCCATCAATCCCGTTTCTGTCTCAAGCTCATGCGCTCTAAATTTATCAAAACATGTGTACAGTAGATAGGTCTATAAGCCAGCCTAGATAGAAATGCGTTGACGCTATATGAAGAATGAGACAAGACAAGGTGACTGAGAGAGCAGCTGAGTATAAACCCAAGCCAAACACTGCAGACAGAAATAGCCGAGCACCGCACAGGAGAAACATGTGGCCCTGGAGCCAAGCCCAGCCAAGCCAGAGCTCCTTAATGAGCACAGCACTGTTTCACACTAACACACAGGCTCATTCACAATCTCTGTAACACATACACACTATAGCAGCCACTTACACAAACACCTACTCTTGGACAACGGCATCTTACTGATATAATTAGCTTGATGGGAACAACAACACTGGTGCAATGTACAGTTGGAGACTACCAATACAAAAGTGCTGAAGCTCAATGGTTAATTCAACGGTCACAGGTAAGAGTGACCCTTGGATAGTTACTGAGAAGTTGAGCTCTGCTAGTAAGCAATATTTAAACTTTGGAAGACACAATAATGTCAACCCTGAACTTAAGCAAAGGGAAACAGCCAGCTGCTCATTATCGCAAAATAAAGCCAGACAGTTTGGCAAGTCTCAGGAGGTTTATTTTTGTGATCGTGGCCAGCTGACTGGACAATATCCATTTTATTTCATGACTACTTACCAAATAAATAACGACATTAAATATTGATTTGAGCAGTTTTTTTTAATGTGGAAGTCTGTGGAAGTGTTGTTATTGTTAGCAACACTGAGGTAAAAATGCATTTGCTCAACAACCATGTCAAATAACCTTGCTTTTACAAAACCATGTGCCATGGTCCAAATGTTTTGAAGTCATAACACAGAACTGCACAAGGAGCCGTGTGACAATAGTAATATAGTAATGTAATGTGTAGTAATGTAGTAATGTGCAAAACATCAATAAATTCTATAATAGTATTTAAAATATACTAAAATAACTGGTCTATGAAAGTCATGAATCTAGGTAGGAAGAAGGGCTGCACGATTTGGGAAAAGAAGAAAGGTGCAGAGAAAGGACATAAATCAAAGCACATGGCACACAGTGTTCGAGAAGAACGCTGGAAAATACAACAGAAAGATGCTTGTCTATAGCCTCCTGCAGTATACGCGCTGCAGGATATCTAATTGCATCTTTGCATTGACTTAACATATACATCACTCGCACTTAACGCTTCATTCGCGTCTGGTTTGAACATAAGAATGAATGTCTTGTTACGTCCACGAATGCATTTGTTTATTTAATATAATCGCAACATTTGCTGTAGTGTAATCGCATAGGCACGATTGCGATATGATTAATCGTGCAGCACTAGTAGGAAGGATCAATTATTTAGTTCAGTGGTCATTGAACAAAATTTTTTGAATGCCGCTGATCACTCAGAATCAAGTACTCCAGAGACTTGTATATTTAGGGCCCGAACACCAATGGTGAGATGACCCTATTGAAATTGTTCACTTTGTTCTTCTTTTCCAAAAGGAATCACATTTGTGAGGGTCTAAATATGCTTGAAAACTCATGAACCACCAAAAGTGGCAAAAATGTACATCTAATATGGGTTTCAGAAGTGGGTGTGCAAAACCTCTTGAGCTATGTTTCACATACATGTACGAAACTCTGTACACACTTGTAACACACACCAATACCTACAAAAAAGTCCCCAGTACGAAGTCAGAAACCCAAGCGTTTTTGCCATTTCAGGCGAACTCCTCCTAGAAATTTAAACAGTTCAACACCAAATTTGGTCAGTGTACTCAAAAGCCCTTTGTGACATTAAATTGCAAAGATCTTGAGTTTCTGTTGAAGGACATGTCGATGGCAGCCTGATAAAATTTGATGTTTTGCCTTGGAAAAAAATTCAGGCATACAATAAGCAAACCAGCCCAAACACATTCAATAAGAA
The DNA here is from genome assembly GCA_032361165.1 of Enteromius paludinosus. NCBI lineage: Eukaryota > Metazoa > Chordata > Actinopteri > Cypriniformes > Cyprinidae > Enteromius > Enteromius paludinosus. Next base: position 8,587,804 of record JAUMHQ010000075.1, on the reverse strand, counting down.
TCCTGGCCTGAAGACATCTAAAGGCCAACTTGTCATTTTAATGATAGCTCCACTAGACTTTACAAAACATTTAAATGTTTTACACTAACTTAAACATGCAGTGTCCGATCTGATCAAAAAAAACTTCTTCAGGCTAGGAGTCTTACCAACAAACGTTTGGCAAGACTCCTGTCCTGAAGACATCTAAAGGTCAATATTCAGTTACAATCATAGCACCACTTGTTGCCAACAGGATATGTCATGTTTTACACTGAAACATACAAGTCGTCCTAGCCTGAAAACATCTTAATGCCACTATTCAGTTATAGTCAGAGTGCCAACAACTGGCACTAGAAGTTTGGCAGATATAAATGACTTTGACATACTCCTCCAACACCGTTTCAAATACCTATTGCTCAACGTTTGCTCAGAGTGAAGTTGAGGCCAGGTACGAGGGCCCTTTCAACACTGCTTGCAGCCTTAATAGTACCAAATACAATCTGTTGGAAAGACAGTAACATACTGTATTTCTTTATAACTCTTTCAGTGCAAATGTGTTTTACAAGGTAAGATATGTCATTCAGTGATGATCACAACTCTCTAGCCTAATGTGTTTCTAAGGCCAGGCACTCAATTTCCGACTGTCATTCCTCAAACATCATTTACTGTAGGACCAAGCCGTCACTACTTAACCTTCTTGGATCATTTCCTAATGAATGAATGTTTGCACATTAGCACATGCATATTTTAGGACTGATTTCACTAATCTATAGAGCCCTCATAATCACATACATTAAAGAGATTAGTTTTCGCTGTACACGTTTGTGTTAAAAATATATATTACGTGCGGACTACATTAATGAGACAGCAAGGTCATGACGTGTGCTTACATTTACAGTAACGATATTTGCAAGAATAAAATACAAAACAAGAGGTCATGAACATTCATTTCTAATTTAGCTCAAGTACATAAAGTAGTGTCTATAATATACTCAAATTTTTGTCGAGCCCCAGAGTACCATTATGCCACTGCACTAATGTTTCTGTTATTACTTTGAAGGTTCATGAAAGTAATTTCCCTCTGTTCTAAGAGCAGGGGATCCAAAGTTAATATCCAAAATGAAGGTCCTCTTCGTTCTCTTAGGCTTTGCCTCAGTATTAACCGAGTCACATGCTCTCTGTAATTGTATTTGTTACACCAGTTGACTGTTTGCACTGTCACTTTGGTCCAAAAGCATCTGCAAAATGAGAAAATGCAAATGTTATGGAAATTAAAGCTCCATTTGAGCGCGACCTTTGCAAATGTCATTGATATGTGGCGCGATAACTTCCACTGAGAAATTTCGAGACAGAATTGGTGTCAAAAAGATGTCAAAGGCTTCATTTACTAATATCTGAGTAATTGCACGCCTATTTTAAGCCTCAATCTACTGTACCAGATGTCAAAACATCTTAAAACAATACTGCAAACCTCCCAAGGTAAGCAGAATATCTGTTTGATAACAAGGAGCTCTTTTAATGTTTCTTGATCATTTATCTCAACTTCACTCCACTTTACAGAAAAGCCACCGTCCCTCTGGGCCGGGTGAAGGATTGGTCACCTGAGGTACGGTGAGTAACATCACGAAACGGATCCCTCCAGACTTATGCCACAACGACTTCCAGACACAAAGATTAAAACCTGAGGAATAAAAGACTCTCATCTGACGTCTATTAGCTTCCAGGCAAACCCCTGAGGAGCTGTGTTTTTCCCACACCGCTCTGCTATGAACTCAGGAGCGCAAGAATCTCATTCTCACACCTCATCATTTTATGGCAGTTTCTGACTTCATCTCTGAAAAAGACATCATGACTGTAATTATTAAGACCTCTCTGCTCCGACGCGGGGCATCCGGGACACTGCCCGACAGATCATCTATCATTTGCAAGTGTCTGCACCCTGTGGAAAGGCAATATGACAGGCTACCTGAAGGTTAGAGTGACAAATCTTTCACTTATTGAAGTTCTGCAATCCCTGAGAAAAGCGACAGGGAACTCGGGTAATAAGTATTATGTCATAATTGAGCATCCAAATGAGCATTATAACTGATGTGTGATGATGGAGGTATGTGATGTGAAGGAAAAAGGGAATTTTATTCTACTTATTTATTAGTATTGGCTGATATATTTAAATCTGAAAGCTAATTTTTGACCTGTAGTCATCAAGCACTCACTTAAAATTAATATTTAACAGCACTAACAAGTTCAAATCTTATAGTAAAGACTACAAAATGTTGTCTATTTAAGTGAAATGCTGTTGTTGTTGTTGTTTTTACTTTAAATTCATGAAAGAATTTAAAAAAAAATTATCACAGATTTCCCAAAAATAGTAAGCAGAACAATCGTTTTCAACATTGATGATAATAATAACACATGTTTCTTGTACTCCTAATCAGCATATTAGAATTACTTTTACAAGGTCTTTATGACTTGATGAAATTTCAGCTTTGCAATCACAGGAATATATATTCAAATAGTTAAAAAACTGTTATTTTAAATAAATAAATTGCTGCATTTGTTGTATTTTTAATTAAATAAATGCAGCCTTGATTAGTATTTCTAAAGCATTAAAAAAATCTTTCTATAAAACCTATAATGTATCAAATCTATAAAACACTCCTACAATTAAGATTATCATCATATGCATCATTAAAAAAAATTAAATTCTTTTAGAGGAAGTGCAATAAAAAAATCACAAAGAAAGGAAAAAAGCTGTGTTTACTTTGGCACAGCCTTTTTAAAGAGATGATGTTTGATGTTTATTTGCTTACCCCCAGGGCATCCAAGATGTAGGTGACTTTGTTTCCTCAGCAGAACACAAACGAAG
>JAUMHQ010000075.1:8574587-8584859 GCA_032361165.1 Enteromius paludinosus | reverse complement strand
ACCTACATCTTGGATGCCCTGGGGGTAAGCAAATAAACATCACATTTTCATTTTTGGGTGAACTATCCCTTTAAACCCATAAATCTTTTTAAATAAGACTGCAAATTCATGCAACGAGTGTAAATACGGTCAATTTTGATTTCATATTAATTTTAGGCTAAGAACCGTTACAACCATCAAAAATGTCAATTTTTTTTTTTTCAAAGAAAAACAACACAGCCTGGCATAGAAATCAATCTGCAGTGAATTCATCAATAACAGTTTGGCTCACATATAAATGATGGTCTCAGAAATGCGCAACGACTGACGTTTTCTCATCTTTATGCAGCTACTAATTGCTTAGCTGCCCTTCCGTGCTGGAAAAGCAGGTTATCATCTCTGATTAATTTGGCTCAAGAGACACGGAGTGCACCATTGTTCCACGCAGCGCTCTATGAAAATAAGATTCTTTCAGTGAATGCACAGATTTAAAAAGACTTCTGCATCTAATCAATGTCCAAAACTTTTCCACTCTTCTCCCATTGTTTCCCGTCTGCTTTTCTCCCAGCCAGACAGAACATCCCTTTTTTTTTTTTGCTCTGCTGTGATGCGTCCAGTCAACCAGACCCAGACTGATCTCCCCCTCCCTCTCCTCTTCCTCCTCCCAAACCCTTTCTTCCTCTTCTGCTGCAAATGTCATTTATTTAATTTCAGTCATAAATCAATTTGGTCCCTTCCTTTCTGTTTGTGGAGAGGGTTGACAAAGCTTGGTCTGACAATAGTTTAGCCCTGCCCTGATTCCTCTCACAAAAGGGACGTTTGCTTTCTTGAGCAGAGGAGGAACAACAGAATAGACTGATAGGAGATGAGTAAATACCATGCGACTGATACGATATACCAGTACCATAGCTGTGAGGTTACTATGATGAAAAGCAACAGGTAAAACGGCGATAATAGCTACAAACGAGACATCCACAAGCAAGCAAACTGATTTTCTCTCTCTCTCTCATCTGTGACGCATACATAAGCAGTCACCAGCCTTAGTTTTAATGGATTTCTCTCAAGTCATTCATGAGTGCAGATAGGAGGCACGCCGATTCCAGCTGCAGGTCCTCTTTTCATGCATATCTTATGTAAAAAGACAGAGCGAGAGAGGTCCAGAGAACAGGAACAAAGAAAAAAGAATAAGAGGACAACAGAGGTCAGAGTCAATTTAGCAAATACGATCGAAAATTTTGGGCATATCCTGTGTGCCGTGTACCTTATTCAAAAGAGGCATGTTTTTGCTTTCATACGACCTGGTTTTATGTTCTCAAACCTTTCGCTGCTGATGGCACCATGCCTGTGTTTTAACGGCACCCACAGAATAGGTACTGCTTTGACAGAATTGCATAAACATGCGTTCCAAGTAGAGATGCATAATGCCATAATGGTTTTTGGCCAGTATTACAGATTTTTTCATTTGTCAGTATCAGCCCATATTAGATATTTAATTGAATACTGGATATCTGTTTTTACATTTAGATTATCTCTCATTAGCAGCTATTCTTTCCCATTGACAGGAAGGGTTTTCAAGCATTCTCTGATGCAGAATAAACTCCTAGATGGAGACTTGGTGAGGAGCATCAGACACAGCTGTTCTCATTTGTTAAAAAAATAAAAATAATAATTTAATGAGCAGAAAGCTGGTGGTCACAAGAAGTAGGTAAGTCCTTGCTTTAACTGCAGCCTTATAAAAATAAATACATGCTATATATATATATATATATATATATATAAATAAATCAATAAATAAGGAAATAAACACAATTTAGAGTGTATGACAAAATATACATAACAGATAAAAGCCAAATAAACGTAATAATTCGTTTTCAATTTTTTACATTTTATATAAAAAAGCATGCAAAATTATGCCATATTATTACATTTATACAATTAATTAAAAACAACTCTGATATGGACCCAGCATGCAATATCTACTGATATGCCACACCACCCTTAAAATCACAAAAATATCAGTATCATATATTATATAGTGGCTGCATTTTAACACTACTCTCCAGGAATCATAGTCTTCCTGTGTTGGTCACATGACCGACATACACCTTGGGGGCTTTGAGTGTGAAGTCAAATGAAGCAAAAGCAACCGTACTACACCATCCTTCACCTTCCCTCCTCTGTATCTTTATTCTTCTTTCTCACCCTGATCCCTTTTAGATGCTAAACTCTTCCAGTAGCGCCGCTGCCCAGCAGATCCTCATTGAAATTCATTTTTTTTCAAGCTCCCTGACACCACTTCAATCAATAAAAAGAGTCCTTGACACGCTTATCTTTCTTGTCACTGAGGTGGTTTTTAATTTTCGACACACTGTATATATGCCGTAAGTCTTCAGGCTTTGGAACGTCAGCTCATTTGCGCTCGAGTTTACAATGGATATGAGGATAACTGGATGTCACAGGAGACTTGGGGCAACGGAGATGAATAATAAAAAATAATAATAATCTATTTACAATACCAATGCCTAAAATCACGTTCTATCCTGCAATAAACTAAGTAATTAAATATCCTATTTCACTCAAAAGTTCACATTGTGACCAAACTGAGTAGGAAATAGCACTACACAATAATTTACTAGACATCATAATAACATCAACAACAATGTTAACAATGGTAGCTTACTGCATCACTATCACGCCAGCCAGTTTCACTGACCCCAGTTCAGTCATCACAGTTCGTTCACAGTCACCTGACTATTGATTACTCTCACCTGAATCCAGCACGCTACATAAAAGCTGCTCTCACCAGAAGTATGACAGCTCCAGGTAACTTGCCTTATACTTACCTTATGCCTTGTCACGATGAATTCTCAAGTCTATGGTCTCTAAGGATGTTATGCTTTGTTAACGTTGTCAAAGTTTCAGCACTTACCTGCACTGAGCACCTTTTATTGAAAGAACCAACGAACTCAAAGAAATGGAGATCTTCAAGGAGCTGTAAGCTCATGTACTTACCTCGGCACTTACCAGTAAGGTGCATCCAGGAAAGGAAAATGATCGCCAGCACATTATCAACGCACATGTGAGACACCTCAAGTTCACTTACCTTTTATTACTCACCTTGTCTATTCACCTGTCTTCTTAGAGTACGAAATCCTCACCACGAAGGAGTATGTCAGAACTTAACTCATGGAGAAATAAGCAGAGGCTGTTTTGAGTTTATGCGATCAGGAGATCGTCTGGAGTTGAATGGATTATTGGAATAGCAATCAGGAGATCGCCTGGAGTTGAATGGACTATTGAAAGATTAGGAGATCAGGAGATCGCTCTCACCTTCTTATTTACTGTTTTGTTTGCCTTGCAAAAGCTTTCATTAAATACCTTTTAACTTATCTTCAGTTGTCTTGTCTCCTCCATGCATGAGCGTTACAATCCCTGATTTGCTTTGTACATTTAAGTGGCAGTAATAACAATAATACATGGAAACAAACTAAGGCAAATTACTTGACATAGTGCATCAATAACCAAAAATGCATAAAAATGTATGCAACTTTAAAGGTTATATTTTGATTTTTTTGCACCCTCAGATTTCTAATCTTCAAATGTTTGTATCTTGGCCAAATATTGATGTCATTGATGTCTAACAAACTAAACATCAGTGGAAAGCTTATTTATTCAGTTTTTGGATAAAAAAAAAACAAAAAACATTTATGACTGGTTTTGTGGTCCAGTTTCATATATATCTATAGACATAGGTATAGATATATAACCCCTGATACTAATAATAATAATAATAATAATAATAGTAATAATAATTATGTAAACAAAATGAGTTGCAAACATCATCAAACTACAGTACAGTACAGTACAGGTTAATTTACATAATAGCAATGATAATAATAATAAAAATAATAATAATGTAAACAAAATGGGCTGCAAACATCGTAAAACTACAGTAATTTATTTTGTACATATTAAAACCAAAATAATAATAATAATATAAATATAATAATATAATATAATAATAATAAAAATGGGTTGCAAACAGCTTAGATTGAATATTAACAAATACTATTAATAATAATAGAACAAAAAAATAAATGGGCTGTCAATAATAATAATAATATGATCAAAATGGGTTGCAAACAGCTTGTCAAACTAGTAAACTACAGTAATTTACTTTGCACAGTTAAAATACATAATAATAATAATAATAATAATATGGGACCGAACATTTATTCAAACTGCATACATTTTTATGTTTATATCTTTCAAATGACAACAATAATAACTGAAGAATTATAATTATAAAAGTCTTCAGGCTTTGGGACATCAGCTCATTTATGCTTGAGTTTCAACAGATAGACGGGTAACAGGACATCACAGGAGCCACAGAGATGAATTCAAAACAGAAGCTGACTGACAGTTCACCCAGCGAGTGTCATATCCCAGAAGTGTTATGTGGGATTTATTCTTTTAATATCAAGTTAACCCGCCACATCTCAAGGACATTCGGCCCTTATGTGAAATCAATCAAGGTGTAAAAGACATATTAAGAGGACCAAAGCTAAACGCTCCTTTCGAGATCTCTCTGGCCCGCCGGAGGTCTCTGTTACCCACCTCTTCAGACAGGAGAGGAGCATGAGCCATCCTCCCAGCGGGCCCTCGGCTTCTTTATGGCCCTTAAAAGCCCCATTAAAATCAAGCTGCCAGATGGAGCCCTTATCAGAGCAGTCAGAACACTGCAATGGGGGCAGAGTAGTAAATATTTGTCAGGAGACGAGGGCAGCTGCTTCTGAAGACAGATTTGTGGAGGAGGAGGAGTAGTCGTACACAACATAGCACGGCTTTTCGGACGAATTTTGGCAGCCGCCATGTGTTTGTGTGAGAGAGAGAGAGAGAGAGAGAGAAAAGTAGGAGGTGAGGAGAAATAATAATTCTACAGTTGGTGATAATCATTAAGCATCTGTGGCTGTGGGTTTAATAACAGTAACACAAGCTGTCCCGGCCGAAGCCATGCCAAATGCCAGTGTCATCCATAACAGCTAAAGCAGAATATCTCACAGCCAAACTTCAGCGCTGTCAATCCGCACCAGGCGTTTCGTAGCTAATGATGAACTATGACGTTTTCGTCACGTTTGTCTTTCACGTGGCAACAAGCTCTCTCATCGGCTGGAATGTCCTACTGTCTCTGATGTATTGCTACTCCATTGTCATGACCGTAGCCCACGAGACTGTCAACATGTTGAGCTTTACTCCTCACCGCCCACAAATGAAGTGACCCTCTTCCATACAGACACACATTAGAAAAAATAAAGAGAATGGAATGACACTATTGTGATTGCGAATAACCAAATCGTAAAAACATACTATATTTACACTGTTGATGTACACTCCTAGTCTTCCTGTGAAGAATTAATCTAAACCAAATGATAACAGCTTGCTCTATAACAACTTTCCTTATTCGACTGATGTAACTTGTGTCAAAACTCTATAATGTTAACCAACAGCTCTTTTGTTCTGTTTTAGCACGCTCACATTTAGTTGAGGAATGATAATGCCAACGTTTAACACCCACAATCTAATCAATTCCCAACTGCTACATTCAAGTCTTATTCTTCTTTAGTTTTTTTTTTTTGCATTGCATAACAAAATTGCATTTTAAATTAAATAAAAAAACATTATGGAAAAAGAAATGGGATGCAAACAGCTAATCAAACTGTAGTAAATTATTTTGTATGTTTTAATCGTTGAAATTACAATAATATCAATTATCATAATAAAAGAAATACCAACCTTTATCATTTTATTTTAATAATATTAGCAAAAACAGTATGATTTTATTCAAACTAATAAATATTATTGAGTATCAATAAATACTATTAATAATAATAGAACAAAAAATGGGCTGCCAAACACTATTCAAACTGCAGCAATATATTATATTTAAAACACTTGAACATATAATAAGAATAACAATAATGATACAAATAAATATAATATTGTTTTATTTTAATAATATTAGCAAAAACTGTATGATTTTATTCAAACTAATAATAATAAATAATAATTACTATTATTAATTACTATTATTTGTATTATTATTATTATTATTATTAAATAACAATATTATTATTATTATTATTAATAGAGCAAAAAATAAATGGGCTGACAAACACTATTCAAACAGCAGCAATATACTTAGTATATTTAAAACATTTAAACATATGATGATAATAATAATAATAATAATAATAATAACAATACAACTTTAATTTATAACACTTATATTATATATACAGTATATATATAATATGAATATTTTGCATTTATTTACTTTCTGCTTAGCAATACTGAGATTGAAGTACATTAAAAATATAATTGTAGGAAAAAACATGAAATACAAAAAAAACTAAAAAATATAAAATTTCAATTTCAAAACATATTCTATAATTCCACTCCAAAAATAACATTTATTCATATATGTCTGTCCATACATGAGCAAAATATGCATCCATTCACAAACACACACACACACACACACACATAAACTTTATAATTATTATGATTATGATTATTATTATTTGAATATATCATTTGAATTATCAGGTTTTTCACAGCTCAACAAGTAGAGCACAGTGCTAGCAATGCGAAGGTTATGGCATGGGCTCAAATCCCAGGGAACACACATACTGATAAAAGCTGCAAGTCACTTTGGAAAAAAAGGATATTAACAAACATAAACAATGTCCTCTTGGAAGAAGGAGAAACATTCAAGAACAATGCCCTCTGGAGGACAATTACTAAAAAAAAACCTGCATAATACCTGCTTCTCTACTGCCCTCTAGTGCCAAACAAGCTCAGTGACACCTATTACAAAGACTTTATGCAAGTGCATGCAAATTAAGTTATCCCTGTTCTCATACATCCTTACTAAAAGGAAAGGTCAAAATTGGCCACAAGACACAAAACGGGTTATTTTAGTAAATAAACACACCCTAAACGCATAGAAACATGTGCGCAATTTGTGTATATCCATGAATAAATGATTGATAGGTACGGTCATTAATATGTCGCATTAAATATCCAAAGAAAAATAAAGCAGAAGGAAATTTATGCTCCTTGACATTTAACATTTTCATCCGAGAGCAAACTCATCTCCATACCATCTGGAGTAGTGTGTGTTGTTTCTCTCAGTCTCTGTTCAGCGTAATGGGTAATTGTGGGTCTATGTCTCTAATTGCCTCCTGTAGGACTACAGGCATAACTGAGACAGCTGCAGATGTGGCCCGAGACACAGCCTCATCCCAGAAGAGCACAAAACTGATCTCAGATCAGCCACATACTCCCCTGCTGAGCGCTCCCAGTGGTCTTTTCAGTCTAAACAGCCCATATCAAGTCTATAGCCTCACAAGCAGCAGGTTGCTGACCCACTACCAAATTAGTTTATAGATAAAGGACAACAGTCTTTCAGAGTCACTTAATGTCACTGCTGTCAGCCATTCATAGCACCCCTGTAGAACAGGCTGTTGAGTCCAATATTAGATCGTTATGGAGGGAGATAATTAAATCATGGTAGTGGGGATGTGATTGTTTGTGACTGCTGAAAACAGCTCTTCAGGCGCCGTCTCATTTACTTGTCAGACGATTTACCTCCAGTCCTGTATTAAGACAGCAATCTAATACAACTTAATTCCCGGTTAAATTGGCCATTTATGGTTTAAACCAGCTTTTTTTTTCTTTCTTTTTTTTAAACCATTTCCCCCCTGTACATAAAAAAAGAAATCACACTGATCAAAATTGCACTGAAAACGGAAATAAACTATCCCACAGGAAAAATAAAATTGCTGCTAATCTCAAGTGAATCTCCTAGATACAGTAGCTAGAAGATTAGATAAATTGGAGAATTTAAACCTAATTTAAATGTCTCCTCTAGAGATTCAAAAGAGTGTTATATGGAGTGCTTGCTTAGGTAATTTGCCAAGATAGTCAGCCAAGATTCTTCCAAGATCAAATTATCTAGCCTATATGCAATCCACAGTAATTTTAAAGCTCTTATTGTGTTAACAGATTATATTATTTCTGAGGAGATTTAGGAGAAACGTCTGAAGCAAAATACAACCTGACTGAGAGCTCTATTATGTCTCATAAATAGTCAAATCACTGAGGAAAGAACTTGCTTCAGTGATCTTTCTAAAAAATGTAGGTATTGGGTAGGATTAGGGATATAGAATATGGCTTTTTATTAAATAAATGTGTCTTTATCTATCTATAATATTATAAAAACAGACCTACTGAAATCAAAACACTCTGAACTGCACGAATGCTAAAAAAAAAAATGTAACATGAGACAAAATACTCAAAACTCAGCAGAAACCTGTGAAAAACCAATACAAAACCCAGCAAAACTCACCAGATTTTGCGAGGCATCTTAAGCGGTGAGAGGTGCACCCAAAATATGCTGCTCTCTCCCTCTCGGTCTCTCTATTTCTGTCTCTCCCTCTCTGTCCTTCCATTTCTAAAGCATAGTCACATAACACTAAGCTTTATTACATAAACAAAAGCACCTGCATAAACAGGCACACACACAGGGCCTGATTATGCCGTTCCTCTAATGTGTCCCTGTCCTTCAGGTGGAGAGCTCTGACCGTTCACTTTGTAGTTGCAGATGCGATGGGGGTGGAAATCATTGGTTGGATTCTGCCCCGCAAAGCACAGCGGTACATAGACAACCAACCCGGACACAACAACCTGTTCACAACAACACACACACACACATTTTGAACGGTCCTGGCTTTGTAAACTCATTTCCATGGACACCAATATTAATAGTAAGCAGCGACATCAGGGATTGTTATTCACGACTGCAAAACACACACAAAAAGAAATATGACGTGACAAAATCTGAACATATACAAATGTGAGCGCACACACACACACAAAGGCCACCGGTGCTACTCCAGTGGGGGACTTTGATGTCCGTCCATTTCTGTCTACTGAGCTCACGATTATTGCCTCCACTCCTCCGCTAGCCTTTCTTTCATCCCCGTCCCTCAATGCCAGACAGGCTGATAGACACTTGAAGGTTGAGGCAGTCATACATAAAAAAGGCAAGTGTGAAGATCTCACACCAAAGACTTCCCACAAAGTCCAATTACAATGAGCACAGAGAGTGAAATGATTGCTGGATCAATGGTGTATTGATTGAATAATCAGGTGTGGCATTACAGCGATTTAGATGGATCGAGATTTTTCAACATACACACACAGACTCACCGTGCTCTCAGGGCGGCAATGCCGGACTTGTCAATCCTGAAGAGCAGGAAGGGAAAAGACAGAGAAAGAAAAATTAATGAATTAAAAAAATAAAAGACCAAAATCATAGACAAAAAAAAGCTGAAAATTAGATGCACGTCACATGAACATTTGAACCTGATTTTAAAGTTGAAAATTCATAGCATGTTCCAGACAATATTTGTTGTTGTCATATAGTCTTTCCATATAAAGTTTAAAGAAGGCAAATTCTAAAGAAGTCACAAAATGCTTTTTTTAATCATAATTTATCAAACCATAATTTATTAAATTGTCATTATTTTATTAAAAACATGCTTACTAGGGATATCAAGCTCCAAAAATGACAAAAAAGCACTATACATTACTGTCGGGCAACAGTTAATCATGATTAATCAGATCCAAAATAAAGGTTTTGTGTATATAATATATATATGTGTGTACTTTGTATGAAGCTGCAAACTAATTTCGGGAGGAAGGGCAAGATAATTAGACACAGCTGGCACCACTTTATTAATCAGTCCCGCCTTCATCGTAAGCCAATCCAATCCAATCCTTATCTTACCACTATAAATAATCCAGTTTCCTTCCCTTCCGCATCTCCTTCTTGCATTCCCTCCGCCTCCCCTTCTCCACCATTCGCTCCTTCCAGGCGGACTCTGAGCTACGCCCTCATTAGGGCTCTCGATACTAGGGCTTGGTGTCCGCCGAGCTCCCGGCTCGCCCCCGACAGCACGGCAAACATACTTTATTACTACTATCAATGAGGAACCACGAACTTGTGAATTATATATACACTCAACAAAAATATAAACGCATCACCTTTGTTTCTGCTCTGATTTTTCATGAGATGGACTTAAAGATCTAAAATTTATTCCAGATACACAATATTACCATTTCTCTCAAACATTGTTCACAAATCAGTCTAGCGCTGCGTCCGAAATCGCATACTTCTTAAGTAGGTACTACATTTAAAGCCGAACGTACTACTCGACCGTTAAAACA
>JAUMHQ010000075.1:8562417-8574487 GCA_032361165.1 Enteromius paludinosus | reverse complement strand
GATCTTTAAGTCCATCTCATGAAAAATCGGAGCAGAAACAAAGGTGTTGCGTTTATATTTTTGTTGAGTGTATTTTGGATATGATTCTTTGCGATTAACTGTTTGACAGCACTAATATACATGTATCAGAATTTGCATCATTGTTTTTCAAAACTCATTTACTTCTATAAGTCTACTATTAATCTTCTCACATTATATGACAGCTTATGTAAGCAATAGACTGAAATTTGTGTCATTATTTACTTAAAAAAAAACTATAGGGAGAATGAACATTATCAAAAATTGCTTTCCAGTCTCACTGAAGAAAGTCTTTTGTATGGGCAAAGAAAAACATGACTGGAAAGTAATGATGTCTGAATTTGTATTTTTAGGTGAACTACATCTTGAAACATTATAAAGCAGTAATTTACAAGTTACATGCGCTAAACACAAGTTTTCCTTCTTTGGCAGGAGCTTCCCATCAGCTTTTATAGTTACATATGTAAAATAAAATAAAATTACTTTCAAAAATAAAACACATTTCAGTACTCCCATTCTTATTCAAATACACTTTTTGAGAGTATGCAATATTTATTGAGCATGCAAATCCGGTGCAACCAACCTGGTCTCACAAAAATATGTACCTCTGAGCACTTTTTTGTACAACACTGTTTTCACGTGCCTTATTGCACGTTTCAAAGAGAAATCTTCACTGAGTGAATGATAAATCACAGGTTCAATACTTGAACCCTGAAATGTTTTTATTATGTTGATTTAGGTGCATATTGCTATGTTTTATTATGTTGCTTCAGGTATGTATTGCGCCGGTTCAGAATTATAATATACAGGGACTGTCACTAACAACTAATGCTCTATCATGCTGGAAATATGCCCTACACCAAATACAACCCTAAACCTATCCAATAGTGTTAACAAATGCTAACTGATATAAAAAGGCATTTATTGACGCAACCGTGTCATTACTTCCTTTCATGCATATTTGAACTGTTTTGTCAAACCGTTGTTACACAGGATTCTTCTCCTCTCAAGTATATCTCTGTACTCCATGAGTTACCGAACAAACCTACCGTCTATAAAACCCATAGATATGAAGCTGGATACTGTATTTGTGATGCTAACGTTTAAAAACATCCGTTTTCAAATCTCCCAACATATTAATATTGTTTTGAAGTCATAACATGATATTCATAAGTAATTGTGTGAAAATAAATTTGTAAATTAGTGTGAAAAGGAATAAAAGGTGTCAAGAGTTTTACTGCCTAGTGTTCACTTCTTTTGGAAACTGCAGTAATATGTACTTCTTGGTACCTATGCCATGAGACCAGGTAGCAACAAAACCTGATCAACTATGATGAGGTGAAAAACTATGACGAAAAAGAATGAGTCTAGTTCTGTTCAATTTGTTTCTCTGTTCTAATTTCTTAGTTTGTTTCTAATTCTACTGAGGCCTAATTACTGCTATTAGGCCTGATGTGGAGAACAGCATGAGGTTTATCATTTCAGCTAAATGAGTGATGAGCCAAACACACGCTGGTAATTTGCCGGCACCATGGAGAAAGTGTTTATATTTCTGTCTCACATGCAAAAAAACACTTCAGAACTACATCAGCATACCCCTGAGGAGTTCCAGAGAACCGCCTGCATTGGACATTTCTATCATTCTACCCATTTGAATGTGTGAACATTTACAGCCCAATGATGAAACTGAGATGTTCTATTCCAGTCCGGGGGGTCAACTGTCAATCATTCACCTTTAACCCGCAACACACGCACACAGCTGGATACATTATAATACAAAAGAGGAGTTGACTTATTACTTTTCTCTAGAAAACCTTCTACCGTGCCTTAAATTAGCTTTCCTATCTATCAACCCGTAGCTGAAGCAACTAAATGTAGATAACTGTGCATTTTAATAAACCAAGTCGGCGAACCCTCACAGCACAAGGCGAAAAGAAGGCAGTTCTACCAAGATTTTTTATTTGATTGGGTTATCTGTCTCATCAAAACGTGCTCTCTACAATGAAATTCATATTAAGCTCAGAGCAGCCAGTGATGCTGATGCAAGTAAAGGTGTGAGATATGAAAGCCGGTATCGTCACAGGCCCAGTAGTGACGCAGTCATCTAATCAGTGCGTATTGTCAGATATGGCAAGCTTTGTCGCTGCCCATCACTATCAGAACATCAGCACCGGTCATCCACGCTGCCATGCACAAGGAGCAACTGCATGCTCAGGATGGACTGAAGCTGCACTTACATGTAAAGAACTGATGCTATAAAGGTTGGTGCCAAGTTCTTTTAATTTAAGATACTCTACAGAATTCCTAAATGCATGGAACACTCACTCTCTTTCTTATATAATCGTCTCATTCTGTACTTCCACCACTTCAAATTTTATTTCTTTAACCTCAGAAAAAACTTTTGCAGAGTTAATTTACGAAAGATAATATCTCATATTGCAACATACATTCTAATATGTCAAAATAATATAACAAACAATAAAAATTGGAAGTGAAAATGTTTGATATTTCATAGCATGAAAAAAATAACAATAGACGATAAATAGATGCAGCTACATGAGAAATGAGTTTGTGAGCTATTATGTGTGATGTTAGCTACTGATTGCATGTGTTTGCTGTTAACGTGAAAGAAAATAATACTATTGTTCAGCGAGGGAAGCTTCAAGTTCTTCAAATTCGGATTTTTTACATTTTTATTCATCAAGGTATCACGGTTTCCACAAAAATATTAGGCAACTGTTTTAAATGATTATAATAAGAAATCTGCTCACTATACTGATTTCTGAAGGATCATGTGAAGTTGAAAGCGGGAATAAAAGCTGCTGAAAATTCAGCTTTTCCATCACAGGAGTAAATTACATTCTCAAAAAAAATTTTTACAGTAAAAATTAGTAAGTTATTTGAAATTGTAATAATATTTCACAATACTGTTTCAATTGCATTTTTAAATGGTATTTGCACAGTCTGCTGTTTTCTAATCAAATAGTCTTTCTTTTCTAAAAATAAATCTCTATTATGCACACAAAATAAGCCTGTCAGCAACTGCAATGATTTTCAATTTCTTTCTCTTTTCTTTTTTGGCCTTGTAAAGAAACATCAGCCTCAAGACCAATACAAGTTGACTTTCGCCTTTTATAAAGACTGCAGACACGATTCAAAATAAATTAAAGAAGGAAATCTAAAACACAAATCTTTTCCTAGACGGACACTTTTTCCTTGCCTGATGCTGTACTCTCCCGAAATATCTTGAAAAATATCTAAATTGAAATCTCTGAAATGAAAAAGGAAATATGGCCATGTATAATTTGCCATCTTCCTAGAAAGCAAGTAAAATCATACATCATAAAAGGATTATATACAGGGTTTTCTAATAGCAGGGAAAAACAAAAAGATCTCTTGCATATTAAATGAACTGAAATCTAAGCTCAACTGCACTTTACTGAAGCACGTTTTTGAGTCATTGTTTGAAGTCAGAGGGAAACAAAAAAAAAGTATCCTACCATCCAAAGCCCCCAAATGACACACTTCTTTTCCGCCTGTACATGCTGGCGACACTTTCTGTTTCTTTCGCTGTCACCGACGGACAGAAATGGCTACTTTTTTTTCCCACTCTTTTAAGGGGAGGCCACCAGGGGGAAGAGTAAGGGACACAAGGGGAGTAAACTAACGCCTCCTAGTACCTGTTCCCCAGCCCTAACCGCCAACCCTTCTCCACTTCACCTCCCTTTATACTTTCTAGATGTCTGTGTGTGTCTTTTTAGGTCACACCAGCTACTCATTATTTCCAGCAAAGTAGTAGCGCAGGAAATAGAGAGCCATTTATGTAATGACTTTTAACCAATTGGTCCCAAGGTGATTTTTAGTGGATTTCATGATGCAATTTCCCGTCAAGTTCACGCAAGTTTAAATGAGCTAATATGTGGCCAAATATCTCTCCTGCTTGTATGAAATGACTTTCTATATCAAAATTCACTGTTTGATTCAATGCCACTTCTTTGTAGTTATTTGTCAAATTTAGTCATTTCTGAATTAAATAGTTTAAAGTAAATCCGCAGTTTTGGACACCCGAAACAAATTTTAAAACAAGTATAAAGCATATATGGCAATGTCTACACATCAAAGCACTATTAAACGCATGAAGCATGATGCTGAACTCAAAGCACACCTCTCTATTCATCAGCGCTGTTAACTAAACAAAACACACTTTGTTCAGGTATAGCAGTGATGCATTTTGGTAATGAAAATAGATGTAACAGCTTGAAATCGTTCATTTTCATTTCCTCATTCCCTAGACAGCTGGAGAGCTTTTTAAAATAAAGAGAGGACAAATCACGATCGCTGTGGGCATGCACTTCTCTCCTGCACCTTTGCATTAACATCCGCTTCAGTAATGATTAATGCCGGCCATGGCGGCACATCAATATATGAGGTAATCAGACAAGTATCACTTGAACTTTCCTCACCGGCTTTGTGATTCGTAACGAATGGAAAGGGTGAGATGTTTCATGGTGGGTCACACAGGCATTGATTAAAAAAGGATTTGTTCACACATGCACACACATACAGGCAGCCACAAATATGACAGACGTGATATATCTAAGTGCATCGGACCCCAGCTAACAGCTGTAGCGTCATGGCAGACAGAATGCAGGCTGTCAACAGTCGACAAATTCAAGGCCGCTCCCCGCGGCGTGAAGTCAGAAGCTCATAAAGCGATGACTCAGCGTGGGTTGGAATAGCATGATGCCTGATTTACTGAATCCTGTCTCTTGTTATTGACACGTTTATGCAACGCAGAGTTTGTGCATGACAGCAAGTAAAATAGTTGTAAATCAAACATTAAATGATTCAATTACGTTCAGCCATTTACATATCACAATTCTGTATTACTTTGACAAATGTTAACATTATAATATACAGTATGAATAATGGATCTATTTATTTTGAGATTTGCTAATGAATACATTTGACAGTATAACAGTATTACTAAAATATTAATTATTTTTAAGATAAATTTATGTGAGCTTTAGATGATGCAAAGGTCATCTTAACGTAAAAAAATAAAAAAATTTAATGAGAATGTATCAACAGAGCAAATATACAGGCTAGTTTAAGTTAAAAGTGGGTAAACTGAATTGAATGTGACGCTCTGAAGTAGAAACGTACTGCAAAAAAAATTATTTACTGTGTATGTAGTGACCAGTAGTTTGCATTTTCCTCTCTACAGAGAGACAGCAGTAGCCTATTTCTTCTCTGATAAAGAAAAGTGAAGGGCGTACATGTTGTGAATGAGTGATGAGAGAGAGAGAAAGGGAGAGAAGGGAGGAAAGAGGAAAAGCAGCATTAAGCTTAGCGCCGGCACTGCAACAACCCCAAGGTTAATCATACCTTATAAATCAGTGAAAAGTGGGAGGCAGGAAGTAAAAGGCCCCTCTTTTACACATTGATCTGATTTGGAAATCACTTGCTTCCTGAATCTCATTTTCAAATGTCCTTTGAACTTCCTGTGGCTTCTACATGTGATTCAATGGAGTCCAATAAAAGTTAAACTGTAAAACTCAATGAGAAATACAATGATGCAGAAGGTAAGGACATACTTAGCCATTTCACTAGGCACTGTTATGCAAAGAAATTATTAATGCATCTACACTGCTCAAAAACATTAAGGGAACACTGAAATAACACAACCTAGATCTGAATGAATGACATTTTCTTATTAAATACTTTGTTCTTTACATAGTTGAATGTGCTGACAACACAAACCACATAACCATTATCAATGGAAATCAAATGTATTAACCCATGAAGGTCTGGACTTGGAGTCACAAGAGACTCAATTAGAAGAGAAGAGACTAGATGGGACAAAACAAAACAGGTAAGAAGAAAAGAGAGAAGATGAGATATGATGAGAACATGAAGACATTTTTTTACATTTTGTCTTGTTGTTCCTGGAAGTCCATATTTACCTCTAATCTTAACCATTAACTACCCTTATGGATGACAAGTTGGTCAATCACACATGTGCTCCGCCAACTCTCTCAACTCATTGGTCTAACATTCTCACAACAACAAAAATATCCTTAGATTGCCTATAAATGTGTCAAGTTGTGAGGTACTTCTGCAAACTCCATTGCTCCTGACACTAGGCCTCAAGGCCCGTTTGGGGGGGTGTTCTGGGCCTTGACAGTGTTATTTTCTAGGCAGTCAATGAAACAGTCAAAAGCATCCCAGTTTTCATATAAAACATCTTAAATTGTGTTACGAAGACAAACAAAGCTTTTACAGGTTTGGAATGACATGGAAGCAGTAACAAGTATTAATAATCATTCTAATTCTATGAAAAAAGGGGAGTCCACACTACAAATATATATCATTAACAATTATGCATTAAAAAGATACTTTTAACCAAGACGTTTGATCAGTTTTGCATTTCCCTGGATTCTTGTTGGTAGCATTGTGCTACTGTTTGAGCTACAGGAAGGTACAGGATCTTTTAACCATTACACCAAAAGACACTAGCATTTCATTCTGGACTCACTGGAGTGTGCAGCATATGTTGCAGTTGTGTTGAACAGATTAAGTGTGGCGCTTGGCATGACTGTGCCCAACCTAATGGACTGAAGATAGTTTTTTGTGGGCTCCAGCAGCCCTGAGCCAAAACTGACTGATGGGGCTGTTTTCCAGCTCTGCCGCTAAATGAACGGCACGCTCGCTCATTAGATTAGTGGGTAGAGAGGGGGTCGTATCGCTCACAGACAGCGCTCACACGATCTGGCTCATTAGATCTACTGTCTGGGCTTCCCCTTATCTGTCTCTGGAATCAAGCCACTAAAACCTGAAATAAGGACAACAAATTCTGCTTCGCCTTTATCCATCTCATTATTTTTCCCTTCACCTCTGCATAAAACCTTTTAGGGTGTTTCTACTTAATACTCTGATCTTCCCTTATGCCGTCCTGTCTTCAACCTCATCCTTAACTTCTCTCTCACACAAGGCCATCCCACATTTAGACTTCCTGTGCTTGACTCTGTCTCTGATCCACTCATTAGCAATGAACGCCGCTCTCTCACCCGTCTCCGTGGTGTGCGAGAGGATTTCAGTAGCCGTGACAAAGAGCTCAGCTACTACACCCACTCACAGCCTGCAACCCGTTTACACCCACCCAACCGACACATCAAACACATCCACATATGTGTGCGCTCACACACCGAAACAAATGCTGGTTTCTGCAATGCTTCTAGCTCTCCACGCGCTACCTTATCTTTTGAGCTTACAGAGAGGGCTGGACAGTACAGCTCTGCGGTACGTGGTTTATAAACCTCGCTCATGTTGTCTTTAGACAATCTTGATTCCTCTTTCCTTTTCACACCTCTCTTTCCTTGTAAACCTTACCTGAGAAGAGATGAAACGACACTAAATGAAAGGCAACAAAATGAGAAAGAATAAGAAAGGTGAGAAGAAAAAAGACAGAAAGAAGTGAAAAGATGGCAGTGTAGAGATGAGAGGCAAAGTGATGCAAGAAAAGAGAACAGAAGATCAGAAAGAAGAAACTAGGCAAGAAGAGACCAAGATCAAGAGATAAGACGTAAGAAGATGAAAGACAAAAAAATAGGATGAGACACAAAGAAGTGCTTAGAATAAAACAAATGAGACAAAGTAAAAGGCAAAAGAAGAAGAGACCAGAAGAAAACAAAACAAACAAATTGAGATAAAACAAGAGGTGAGTAAAGAAAGGATTTTAGATGATGCGAGCACAAATGAGGTTGAGACCAAAACAAAAAACAAGAGACTAGATGAAAGAAGAGAAAAGATAAAAAAAAGAAAGGATTGAAACAGAATAATAAACAGAAACAACGAGAAATAAAATAAAACAAAAGATGAGGAAACCAAAACATATGAGAAGAGATGAGACAAGACGTTGTGAAAAGATATTGGATTAGAAGAGAAGAGACTAGATGAGACTAAACAAAACAGGTAAGATGAAAAGAGAGATAATGAGACATGCTGAGAACAGAAAAGGTGAGAGAAAGAGGAAACAAACAAGATGAGGACAAGACACTAGGGGAAGTAGAATTATCGCCCTTCGCTTCTGCCATTACAGTGACTCATTCTCCATTTAAGTTTCTGCTCATCACTCATTCCCTAAAGCGAATCAAGAGAGGGCAGGTACAGAACAGAGGTAAGGAGGGGGAGGAAGCCGAGAAAATGAGCTGCGGAGCAAGTATACGCCGCAAACTAATGAGAGACCGCAGGGGGGGAAGACAGAGAAAGAGACTTGAGAGAAAGTGAGAAAATGAGTGATGGAGAAATGATTGGATGAGTATCCCAATAACGGAAGGATAAGGACAGAAAGAAGAACAACAGTGAGAGCAGATAAGGCTGATGTGGCCGGCAGAACCCACAAAAGACGTAATTATGATGTAAAGGTGAACTGTGCATCGTGACACTCTAGGACAGGAATGTATGGTCCATTTACCACTCTAATGTATGTGCGTCCCAGTAATCGAACTAAAAGGACTCTTTTAGCAGCAGCAGCTCAAGCTACAGGTTGCAATAAAAGCCGCAGTTGTTCAGCAGAATGTTCAGTCATGTTAAACCCAAGATCATATTTCGTTTCCTGCTACGACCACAAGGAAATGTGACTGTGTATATATTTAAACTGTGTATGCATTATGCCAACACTGTTTTCCATCTTCGATGCTGGCAGTCCCTTCCATTTTATCAATAAACAAGGCTCTTTATGATTTACGATCCCTCTTTGTTTACCAATTCCCACACAACCTGTTCAGAATGACTCATGTGTATCATCCACATACTTTATTTATTTCAAAAAAATTGAGCCATCGTGCTGAAAATGTCCCTCTGGCTGCCACAAACAATGGCATACACTAAGGGAATGAGTCACTAACGCAACACACACACATACGCATACACACAAGCCAAAAACAAGCTATTAGTTTAGATAGCGGACTATGTTTTAATATCGCACGGTTGCGGTTTAGGACTTTTTGGGAGAAAACATGTGAGTTTAAAACTCTAAATTAGTTTAGGGAGCCTGATGCAACTCGTGGGCATGATGTATGGCTCCCAAAAAGCAGCTAGTAAGAAAACGGACACATATTCAAACACACCCTTAGATGTACAGCAACAGTTAAGTCAGGTCCCGTTCAAACACACACGCTGCTGTCCATTAGTGTGACAAACACCCCCAGCAAATACGCTTTACTCTCTCATCCATCATGCACTTGAATATCTATTAAAACATCACCTTACCTTGAATCTGCCATCAGTGGCTCGTAGGACTGAGTAAACACAGCAGTGCTGCATGAAATGACTGGTTCAACACGAGTGAGGAGAGAGAATCGCTCAGAGAAATAGAGGGAGAGAGAGAGAGAGAGAGAGAGAGAGAGAGAACAAAACTGTGGAGGGAGGGAAAAGGATGAGAGAATGTAAGTGAATCGTGAGGAGAGAGAGCGAGAGAGAGAGAGAGTATATGTGTGTAAGAATGCAGGTAGTAGTTGTAGTAGTTGCTATGGCATTGAATACGTGATGGGCTTGTGAGGGGGTGCGGATCATTTCTCAGACGTAAAATTGAATAGAGCCTCAAAATCCATACTTACACAAGATTTATGGCACAGGCACACTCATATGAGGCTGGAAAAGCATAAAGCATTAATAACTCATGTGCAAAATGCACCTCTGTTGAATTTTCCGTTTATAATGCATGCAGAATTCAACAGATTTATGACATCTTCAACAGATTTAAGGCTCTAGTGTTACAGGGGATTGATGCTGCTTCATTCTGTGTTAATTAGAGATCAATGATATTAAAATTTAGTCTGTACTGATAATAATTAATTAAGTTAAATGGCTGCTATTAAAAAATTATGGGTAACACTTTAGTATAGGGTCCAATTTACACTATTAAGTAGCTGCTTATTAATATGTCTAATATTAACATGTTTGCTGTTTACTTATAAAGCACATATTAAAGCACATATTCTACATGACCATATATTAAATCTGTAATCCCAGCCAATATCTAACTACATAATTAACAATAAGCAGCAAATTAGCAGTTTATTGAGGCAAAAGTTGTAGTTAATGGTATGTTAATAGTGCGAATGGACTTTAAAAGAAAGTGTAAGCAAATTATGCATTATATAATTCTATTCAAGAAATCACAAAACATTTAAATGCATTATTTTTATGTTCTAAGTGAATAGGCATCTTAAAATGATAACGTACAAGATTATTTTATTATTTCATTCTAAAATAAAAATGACATTTAATAGAGTTACCAAATCAAAGAACTAACTTTAAATTAATATGCACAATAAAATATTCAATATTGGCTATGGCGTTGTCACATCAGTACCGGGATCAGTCACAACCGAAAACACACCATCAGTCACTCCTGAACCAATCACAAATGAAGACACACCGCTGTTCCCGAATCAGACGCAAGATCACAGTCACCTGATTATTAACACCTGGTCTCAATCACAGTCACTACTTAAGGGCAGACTTTCCAAACTGCTGAGCTCAAGGTTGATACACTCATTGCCTCAGCATCTATCTGACATCCATCTACCTGTCTGTTGGAACGCCATTCTCCGAAATCCCTCAAGAAAGACTGAGTATATCCTTACCTTTCAACTACTTATCTCTTGTGCCTTGTGAACTGCCTTCAAGACTTTCCATCTATAGTGAAACTTACCTGTGACGTTGATTGCTTCATCTGAGGACTGTAGTACAACAAGATACTCACCTGTGATACTTACCTGTGATTCCTACCTTCTCTGAGTTCCTGTACCCGGTGGTCCGCCATTTCAACAATGTTATGAGATGACCTAACCTTGATCGTCTTGATTGATGTTTGTTTGAAGTTTTACTTGCCTGTAATGATATTCATCATTTGAAGTCTCTGCACGATCGCTGATTCATACTGTTAAACCATCCTGTTATACTCACCAGCAATACTTACCATCTCTCCGCTTTGCAAGGAGTGTACATGATGATTCCAGTACAACTACCTACTGTATTGTTGTGAACCGTATTGCATCTCTACCTTGTGAAACACTGTTATGGTGAACAAACACTGCTTTATATAACATCCTCTCATCTGTGGTTTGTCTGAGCGTGACCGGCGCATACAATAACACATACCGATAAATTAAAATACAAAATATCTAATATCAATTATTAAATGGTTCAGTAAATATCAAGAGACTTACGTTTTAGACATTTATATTGGCTGTTCTTGCTCCATTTCGCCAGCAAAAATTATTCCAAACACAACCACTGTTTTGTGCTTCTGAGCAACATGACGGCGATTCGTTCCTGAATGAATCAACTGCTCAAATGATTCGGTTCAATCGCAATGACTCGCTTAACAGTGACTTATGGCCACCTACTGGCGGTTTTAAGTTAACATTTAAAGCATCTTTTGATAATTGATGTCGGTTTTCAACATGTTTAAAAGATCGAAACATTATGTATTATTTTAAATGTTTTTGGGCTAGTAGAAGTTATGAATGGATGGTAACTTAAGACTGTTTTGGCAAAAAAGTTCATTTCAATCCTTACTGTTTATGTATTTATGTATATATATGAGTGGTGGGCCGTTATCTGCGTTAAATATCGCCGTTAATCTATTCACAAAGTTGTGTCACCTGTCATCCGTGATTTTCATGAACCATTTCGTGGCGGTACTAACACCTCTGTGTTTATTACAGAGGTGAGAGGGTCTGTTTTGTACATATGGGCGTCACAGAGATCACGTGCTCTGTATGCGTGCATTGCTATAGTCATTCAGGGCTGCGTTTCCCAAAAGCAACCATGGTGGCAAGTTCCGTCATTACTAATAGAGTTACTAATACGAAACTGATGTGCACACTGTCAGTTTTGTTTTCAGAGCAGAGCAAAACATCTGATATATCAAAAGAGATCCGTGCATTAGTCTGAATACAGCATGTTAAAGCTGCCACTGTCTATGATCTCATCAGTAATAATCAAGCGGCAATAATGCAGAGGAAAAAAAGAAAAATCC
>JAUMHQ010000075.1:8525245-8536628 GCA_032361165.1 Enteromius paludinosus | reverse complement strand
TCTCATTTGCTCTGACATGCATTGTGAGCTGTAAGGTCTTATATAGACAGGTGTGTGGCTTTCCTAATCAAGTCCAACCAGTATAATCAAACACAGCTGGACTGAAATGAAGGTGTAGAACCATATCAAAGATGATCAGAAGAAATGGACAGCACCCGAGTTAAATATATGAGTGTCACTGCATACTTGGAATACACAGAAAACTTAGGACCATGTGATATTTCAGTTTTTCTTTTATAATAAATCTGCAAAAATGTCAACAATTCTCTGTCTATACAGGGTGCTGTGTGTACATTAATGAGGAAAAAAAAAAGAACATAAATGATTTTAGCAAATGGCTGCAATATAACACAGAGTGAAAAATACTTTCCATACCGACTGTATAGTTCACATACAGTACCTCTTGAATGTCGACTTTAATGGTGCCGTTGTTGTCTGTATCAAGTGTCTTGAAGGCACCTATTTGAAAAACAAAAATAAAACAACAACAACATGAGCAATGCCATTCATGAGAAAACTAAAAATATAGTGAGTCTAAAAACAAAAGAATTAGGATGGAAAAAAATTATAATCGGTCAACATACGACACATAGCATCCAGGCGCACAAGACACCCGATGTAATTGTCAAAGTCCATGTTGCCCTTTTCATCACTGTATCGCCTGATAATCAACTGGAAAAGCTGGTCATTGAGTGGGAACCCTGAAGCAAGGATGAGAAATTACGAATCAGACACAATAATCCATATTCTATTCCAATATGACCGGCTGACCAGAATAAATGCCTGGTAAACATACTAGTATTTTTCCACAATACTGAAAAAACAAACACACACAGGCCTTTAGCATAACTTTGATAGTAGCAATACAAACTGCTATCATTTCAGTACTGACAACATTACTCACCTGCTGCTTTAAAAGCTCCAGGTAACTCATCAGACCCAATCACACCAGATTGATCGGCATCATAATTCTTGTAAATGCCCTGGATTAACAAAACAAAAACAGGTCGCAAACTCAATTAAAATCCTGATATTCATAATAGTTGAGACAAAATAGTCCCCCAGTATAAAAAGTGTCAAATTTATGCTGTTTGTACCTGCCACTTCTTGATGTTATTCCAAAGATACTTGAACTCTTCAAATCCCAGTTTTCCAGTACTGTCACTCTGAGAGCAGACGGTTAAGGCAAAACCTGACATAAGGCATTGATAAAATGTACTATTCAGCCTCTTTCTGTTAACATGATTATATTGAAGGATACATCCATTACTGCCACCATGCTTCTGCAGGACTCAATAGTGAAACCATCTGTCTTCAGATTGCCATCTAGAGGTGAAAACCAAGCACCGTCTTATTAGAATCTTTTACATAATGACTCATTTGTCTCATACGCATGTTAAAGAAACTCACGTTTGGCAATAATCTTGTTAAGGATGCCCATCAGTTCATTAGGGCTCACTTCCATGTCCTATGATGAGAGGAAATGAATGAAAAAGTCAAGACAGCTGCTATTACAGGTTAAAAGCTATCTACTTTAATTATTTACAGAGACTAGCAATGTCTAAAGCACTGAGACACAACACAGACATGGATATGAAGTATGTATTTTATAACAGTAGTTCTTAAACCAGGGGGAAAGGGGATGGGATGACTTAAAAAAAAAATGCATTTATTAATTTAGCAGATGTTAACATGACAAATACAAGCGATTTGTCATAAGCAAGTTTAATTTTACCTATCATTACCCATGTAAAATATGCATTTCCCCATATCTAAATGTGCAACATTACAGAATTAAACACTGCATTTTTAATATATCAACTGATGCAAAACAAAATAGTGTTGTCATAATTGTACAAGTTTGGGGCTTCAGGAAATATCTCTTATCCGCTCTCTCTAATTCTAATCATGTTTTGACTGTAATTTTCCATTAGCGCAAAAAGGAAGGAGTGCTCTCTAACTTTAAAGAGCACTCCCACCTTTAATCAATCCAATACTTCAGTAAAGCAGGCTTCCACACCCCTCTATGACTCAACACAAACTTAACCCATCGGGACAGCCTGCTTCACAATGGCAGGAATGTGAAAAAGAGGAAGATCCAGTCATACTTCTTGCCCCTGGACTAGTTTTGCTTGATAGAACCACACCCGTCTTGTCTGTTTGACGACCGGTAACTCTGAATGACATATAAAAGCCTCTATCACGGCAATAGACTTTACTGAAAACAAAGCCATGGAATGTAGGCAGTGCCTGTGGAGGTTGTGGAAGTTTCTGGGTTGACACCAGAACATGTGAGGAAAGTGTTTGATTTATAGACCAGACTCAAATGCATTTGTATGCAGGTGATGGGATCATTAAAGAAATACGGGAGAGGTCATTAACACACAGATCACAGAAAAGGATATTTAATAAAAAAAATTATGAACATAGAAACTTCCTAAATGTGAATTAGGCTGCTGAACGTTTAAACTGCATCAGGCACTGCAATAAAATGGAAATTAAAAAGGATTGGAAAGAATAAGATAAAAGGTCTGCGGGCATGGCAGGTCTACTCACATCCCCCGCAAGCTGTTGAAACACCTTGCGAAACGTCCTTTCTTCATCGGTTTCATTTTGGTTTGCGTATGCGAGTGGTCTTTTGGGAGGAGGCTAGAAAAGAAGATAAGTAAAGTACTTTGAGAAGTGCATTGAAATCCAGGGACCACTATATTCGACTTTCTGATTTGCCAAAGTGCTTAATGACATGGCACGAGCTCAACCATTTAAGACAATGAAAAAAAATAATAACAAATCAATGTAAGGAATATGCAAACTTACAGGATCGGAAGGAACAAACTGGTCAATGTTGCTGTGATGCATGGAAAAGAGAAAAAAAAAAAAAAAAGATATCATCACTGATGAATTGTTGTAAATGTATTTATTTTTCTCTGGACAAGCAGTAGTGAGAGTACACGCTTACCTGACAACATCCATGAGCCCTTTAAAAGCTTTGTTGACCAAAAACATCTTGAGCACTGTAAACAAAACGATTAGACATTTGATTATGAAATGGGTTTTTTATGTTTGTAACTTAATGTTCTGCACTAGATACACACAGACCAATAGTTGTTAGGGTCAGCTCACTAAAAAACTCCTTTATCATTACGTAGTAGTTAAAAAAGTAAATAACATATTTATCTGCGGTTGCCATGGTTTTTGCATTAAATAAACAAACCACTTCCCGCATTGTATATAACGTACGTTACTTGAGTTTATATGAAAACTTGATGTTTACGTTTCGGTCTTGGAAACGTAACTACTGTTAAAACAAATTTAAAGTGACACTTTAGCAGGCCGCTGTGGTTTAATTCTGACGCACTTCAGGAATGCCCAGTGTTGTTTTTTTTTAAATAAACAAGGTTTTTAATGAGAACTTACCGGAAGGTCCTGCAGAAAGGTACAGAGAAAGAGAAAGTTCAAAGACCCGCTGCTCAGGTAACGTTACACAGACAAAAGTAACAACAGCTTTCCAAAGGCGACCTGTTCTGGTTAGAGCAGCTGTACACACCCTGTTCAGTGATTTGTCAAACTCTGGGTCCTAAAACCAGCCAGCGCAGTTTCACGCAGAGGAACGTTACAGTAGAAGTTTTGCGTCATGACGTCACTTTGTAGGCTAGGCTAAAGTTGTCATGCTTATTTTATATAACGTTAGGCGTGTATTAGGCGCTCCCTAGTGCGCAAATCTGGTATTACATCCTCGGTATCCTCAATCATTAAATTAACAAAACACTGCAGTGCTTTTTAGAATAGTGATTGATGATGAGTAAAATACATTTGAACTGCTGTAACGTTACTTTAAGTCAGTAGTTTGAATGACTTTCATTTTTTTAATTAATTCATAGAATTTAACAGTAAATAAAGGCTATGTTATTGTTATCCAAATAAACGCAATTCAAATAACACACAAAAATCTAGCATTTATTTATTTTTAATGCCAATAAAATATAGTATGGTTTCAATGACCGAATACATCCACAGATTTTATTCAGTAAATTATTATTTACAGAAATAAATAAATAAATAAATAAAAACATATCCGCTGAACTTCCTGTAATAACAAGTATGTTGAGGCCATCATGCAATTATTTGGGCATTGTACTCGTTCAGTTATATTTTGGTGTAAGACAGAAATGTAATAATAAATATATTCAGCGTTCTCACTCTATTTAATCTATTTACTTACATTTTTATGCTTATATTATTTATATATGTACAATATTCATTTTATACCTGATTGTACCCCTGTTCTGTTTGTTTTTGATGTTATTACTTTTGTGGGGGTTATTTTTATTTTATTTTTTATTTTTCTGTTTTGAAGATGCGTCCGACCCCGCCCACCACGTGACGTCGACCAGGAAGTAGATTTGCACAGGGAAGTGTAGCTCGCAAAGTTGTAACGTCAACTGCTTCCTCAACAATGGCGACTGTCGCGACCGAGTCATTGGTGTCGGCAAGATACAGAGTATTGCTTGTTGTCATTTTTCATTCTGTATTAATACCACCGCTGACAGCTATATCAGAGCCGGGAAAATGGGTCCTGGACGTGGATACTGTAAGTACATTACCACCACCTGCAGCGAAACCCTGACGCTCGTGTTGTGTCTTCTAGTTTCATGACAGTCCATTGTCTTTACACACACAGCAGCGGTTAGACCACTATAAATTAATGTATATAGAGTTGGGGTATGTGTAGGACATATCGGAGACCGATAATATGTATCTGATTACAGTGAACATGTGTAATAAGGGATAAGGCTAAGCTACAGGCAATAGCTCTACAGGATTTCTTATTGATACTAACCTTTTTATTAATTACAGATACATTTCTTGTGTAATATATGAGCATGAAGCATTTCATTTTTAGGGTAACTACTGAGATCAACAAACTGTAAGAATTTTCCTTTTTGTGTATTTTAGTTAGATGGGATCCCAAATTACTACTATTTCCCGAAGACTATGTTCAATAATACTTTAATTGAAATTAATTGTGAGTATGCTTTTTTCTTAATCTGTTTTCTTGTATTTTTTGTTAATATGACAACACAAAAATCTTAACAATGCACGTGCCGAAAGGCCAGTAGGTTAAATTGTATAAAATATTGATTTTATTTATGTATGCTTTAATAATAATCATTCTAATCCCAAATTGAATCCAGTGCGTCAGTGAATGACATGCCTTGATTGCTCTGATTATTCTTATGCTGTATATATTTCAGTGAGCATTGACAAGTGTGATGATCTTGTAAACCTCAGTATATCATGGTATTTGCGGAGTTCCCCTTGCTACGACGAAGTGTTTGGACGTAATGTGAGTTTGATTTTACAGTACCAAAAATTGCCATTTTCAAATTTACAGCAGTTTAATATCCGTTATTCTCTTTTCTTCAAAAAGTCTGATTCAGCAAAAGATTATTTTGATAGCTCCGTTGTGAACCGCGAAGGAAGCTATGGATTCTTCATAAACCACAAGTATGAGCCTATAAAGTGTGAATCTAGTATTACTGGAACTAAGGTACATGGCATCTTCACTCTCTCATACATGACTTGTTGAATAAATGTACAGTTATCACATTGTTAATGAGCATTAAAGACTTTGTATTTAGTTGTAGGTTACATTTCTTTTGTTTCGTCAGGCCTGACAAGTTAACATGAATTAACAGATTTTGTTTTTTGTTTTTTTATTGGACACAGTTTGGAGTTAAAGACTTTGATCTTCCTATACCCTTGGCAACATTGGTGAGTTAATCTGATGCTTTTAATCCAGGGTCAAAAATAGTGTTAGCTTTATTCATATGGTCAGCCACTTTATGCTGATAACATAATTAAATCTAATAATGACCACATGAAATGTGTAATATGAAATATTGATTGGGGATGATCATACGAGAAAGTGAGAGTGATATATAAAACTAGAACAGCTAGCCATGTTGGAAATCAGTTGCCTAATTCAGCGGCACAGAAAGCAGTGATTGACCAATCAGAATCCAGTTTGCCAAAGAGCCTTCTTAATTAGTGTTTCATTTGTCATTATCTGACACAGATTCTGTCTTACCGTTTTCTCACTCTTGTTTTATTATTAACATAAGTAGCCAAAGCTTAAACAAGCAGACTAACTTGAATTTCTAGTCTAATCAGTCAGTTATTTTGAGTGTGTACCCAGGGTCACCTTTCAAATATGTATTGCTGTCAAGCTAATAAACTCCTTGTAAAGTAAAGTCCTTGTGGAATTAATTCAATGCGAATTAGCATAAAATATTTGCAATATTGCAGCGGTACAAAATGTAAGGCTTTACTGTAGATAACACCATGGGAAACATTTGTCTGCTTTGCTGTCATTTCAGGGACCTTCACAAGGCAGAAGAAGGAGGGAAGCAGCGAAGGCAGAAGGACAAACCAAAAATGTTGGTTCATAATCTTTTTTTGTACTCAAAATGAAAATTCTGTCATTTATTTACCCTCTAAACCCATGTGAGGCTTGTTTCCTTGTAGAGCATAAAAGGAAATCTTTACCAGAATATCTTAGCTTTTACATACATGAGACTAGGAGCTGACTTCAAAAAGGACCAAAAGCAAAATATAGTTATTTTTTTTACATTTTTGCAGTCAAAATCATCCTTTAGTTTCACTGTATGGAAAAGAGCAAAATATGTGTTTATTAGGGATGGCACGGGTCATGAATAAAAAACGAACCGTTCGGACATTAGTGTGTTTCCCTTTAGCTGCGTTCACACCAGACGCGAATTTCGCAGGATGTCTAATCGCGTCTTTGCATTGACTTAACATGTAAATCACTTGTGCTTGACGCTTCATTCGCATCCGGTATGAACGCGCGAAAGAATGGAGGTGTCTATGGTGTGGAGTGAGTGCTGCAGTTCACAATACTGTACGGGTAGAAATGGCAAGGAAAGCTGCCCAGTGGTGTGTGGGAACATTTTGGATTTCATGTTTCCTTTGATGACAGCGGAAATAAAACAATAGATAGAACTGCGACTGTATGCACGTATTGTGCATCCACTATGCTAATGGCAACACTTCTAATATGTCATTTCATCTGAGAAGATACCATTTTGTAAGCGTTACACTGAAGTTGGCAGTTTGATAAATGCAAGATATTCTGTAATATTGCAATCTTTGTGTACTAAAAAGGCACACACATTCATATATATGGCAACACACATTCTCTTTTTTGCCAAATCAAAGAAAAGCATGTTGA
Organism: Enteromius paludinosus; assembly: GCA_032361165.1. Classification (NCBI taxonomy): domain Eukaryota; kingdom Metazoa; phylum Chordata; class Actinopteri; order Cypriniformes; family Cyprinidae; genus Enteromius; species Enteromius paludinosus. The sequence continues at coordinate 8,529,376 of JAUMHQ010000075.1, read as the reverse complement.
AATCATCATGTCTTTCCTCTTGCTGTTTTAAAATCTCACCTAGCTTTCCTCAGAGATGTTCCCAATAATGTGCTTTAAGTCAAGTCAAATTCAGTTTATGCATGATTACATGTCATGATACAACTTTTTTAATACTGTATCCTAAATTGTGGATAATTAAGCTATATATCATATGTTCAAGTACATTTCTGGAGTGTTAAAGATTAAAAGAAAAAATAACAAGAACCGTACCGAACCGAAAACTGTGACCCTAAAACCATGATACAAACCGAACCGTGGGTTTTGTGAACCGTGCCACCCCTAATGTTTATGAGAGAATTTTAATCATGGGGTTAACTTTTCCTTGCTAAGTGATCTTGTTGTAAAGGAAGCAATGATGTAATGACGTAACTTGAATGAAGTTCCATACCTACAATGTTAAGGTTTATGAAGTTCACTGTTTCAAATGTTTGCATGATCAGGCTGCAGAAACAATTTCATCGAGTGCTCCAAAAAGCAAAGACTCTTCATCGGGGGAGACCGTGGTGAGTATTAAGGCACAGAAAGAATCGTGATATACAAAAGGTTAATGTGTGTCTTTTTATCTTGATTTCTGAACATGCATGTTTTGCTGTTACAGTCTAAATCAAACACTGCAGTGGCGCAAACCTGGGAAGACAGCCCCTATATGTTCATCATCAAAATTGAGGCAAATCTTCCACCCGACAAAGAAATTAAATCAAGCATTAAACGTAAGATTATAATTACGTATGCTTTAACATTTATAATGAGGTTTATATTGTGTTAAACTCAAAAAGCCGTTATAATGTCTTATGAACAAGAACAGCCTGCTGTGACAACAAGGGGCCTTTTAATAATGTAAAATTAACACATTTATAAATGCATTAACATTCATATTTTGATATATATTTAATATTTTATTAATATATGTTATACAGTGGAGGTCAGGATGCACGGCAACTATCAATACATCTCAGCATCTGAATGGCCATTGATGATTGTGAGTATATTGTTTGTGTGTGGGTTTTTTTTTCTGTTTTTGCTTTTTTAATTGTCTAAATGCAATAGTTATTTAATGCTCAGTAGCAACATTTTGTGCAGCATTTTGTTAGGTTCTTTCGTTTACAAAGCTTCCACTCATGTCTTTCTTTTAATGCTCACCGTCTTCAGTTCTACATGGTGATGTGCATCATCTATGTGCTAATGGGCGTGCTGTGGTTGGCTCTGTCTGCGTGTTACTGGAGAGACCTGCTTCGGATTCAGTTTTGGATCGGAGGAGTGATCTTTCTGGGCATGTTTGAGAAGGCAGTCTACTATGCAGAGTTCCAGAGTATCCGTTTCGATGGCCACTCAGGTAACACAACTTAAAACTGTGTCCATAAATATATATATTTTATTTGCTAATTTCTAGTGGTGTCGAACGATTAATATTGTTTACATAATATAAGTGTGTATATTTATTATGTGTACACATTCATTTCAGAAAAAAGTTTTTATAGTTGTTAAATGTATTTAAATATAATATAAGAATATGAATATATTATGTATGTATTAAAAATAAGTATGCATTTTTTTTTTTTGCATAATGTGTGTGTGTTCTGTGAATATTTGTTATGTATATACAAAGGCACACACATACTGTACATTTAGAAAATATTTACTTGTCTGTTTGTATATTCATATAACTTTTATTATAAATAAATAAATATATATATATATATATATATATATATTTATATATACACATGAATAATAAATATAAAATGTACACATATACTGTATGTATTATGTAAACAAAAACTTATTTTGAATCCGATTAATCATTTGACAGCACTATTAATTTCACTAACAAGACCATACTGTGTGTCTGCAGCTGAAATTTTGTATTTATTTGTGCGTTTCAACATAAGATCTGTACAAAATTTTATAGGCAAAGATGAGTAGATTATCTAAAAATTTTAGTCTGTTAGTGATTCCAACTTGCATGACAAAAATTATAGTAGGGCAATCGTTTATATTACCAATTTTAGGTAATATAATCTGATTTAATGAGTAAGTTTAATGAAAAGTGAATATGTAAATATTTACATCCTAAAATGTAAACTAAAATAAAACACTTACCAAAAAATGTACAGTAAAAATTTGTTGACCTGCGTGTTTTGTCACTATTAGCCATTGTCAAAAAGCCATGAACGTGCAAATGTGATAATTAATTATCTATTTATGCAGAAGGCTATTAAAAAGGAAAATTTAATAGATTACAAAGAGGAATTAAGGAGAATCAGTAAATTATGAATAATTTATTGCTATTGTGTAAATAACATGTATTCATGCAATCAGTAAAAGGTTACTGTATTCTGAAGACAAGTATGTTAAAATTTAATCTAACTACAAGCACTTAATGTTTGGAATCTGATTATGTAATCCAGATTACATGTAATAAATTACTACCCAGCTCTGTTTGTAGGTCATGCACATTGTTAAGAAAACTGAGGGCTTTTAATTATTTAGTTTTCAATATTTTTTGTAAGTATTTCTAATAATCTAGTAGTAAATGTAAAAATAAAGCTGCTTTGTCATTAACACAAGAGTAAACTGTTTACGTCTACGGTATGGTATCGTGGTCCATTATCAAATCCAGGCATATGTTTGATGTGATGTGATTGATTGAGGACATTTGCTACTGAACATTGATAAGGTTACCATAGTAAATGTAGTCATTATGGTGCTTGTGTGTGTGCAGTTCAAGGTGCAGTGGTGTTTGCAGAGGTGCTTTCAGCTGTAAAGAGAACCCTGGCTCGAGTGCTGGTCATCATTGCTAGCCTTGGATATGGCATAGTCAAGTAAGTTGCTTCGAAGCAGAAATATATGGAAGCAGTTGAATAAAATGGATTAAAATCCGTTTACACTTTGTTACTACATTGTGAAAACATTTTTTTTTTTACATTTGACAATTAATATTGTTAGCATGTTATAATCACTGATGTGACACTGAAGAATGTAATGATGAAGAAATGACATTGTAAAATACATATATTTTCACACATTACTTTAATACTTTCAAATACATCTTTTGCTGGAAGAGTAATCTTCTGCATAGCTTTGTAATTTCTCTTTCATTAACTCCTCCTTTTTGCTGCAGACCAAGACTGGGAGCATTGCTGCACAGGGTGGTGGGAGTAGGACTGCTCTACCTTATCTTCTCCATCATAGAAGGTGTACTGAGAGTCAACACGGTAAGGAGAGACTCACAGCTGAAACTGAACACAATTTCATTAAAAAATGAAAAACAGTGACCAATAGAGAAACGTCCACCTTTGTGACAAACCTCCTATTTTAACATATGCTGCACCAAATGTAGTTTAATGTTTCTCTCTCGCAGGAGCACGGTGGTTCAAGCAGGCTGCTTTGTGACATTGTTATGGCCCTCATTGATTCTTGTATTGTGTGGTGGATATCCTTTCACAAGTCGATCATCTGTTGAGACTGTGTGTTCAATTTGTGCTGTTATTACAGTGACTTCTGCATGATGTAGATTGCGACAGATAAATGGAAATGAAAGTGGGTTGAACCGGGTGGATCCAACTTGTTTTTTTTGTTTTTTTGCTGCAGTCACAAGCATACGCAGTGCACTCTGTCCAATTTTTTTATTAGGAAGCCATGATATAGACATTTGAGTCTCTCTTTGCGCTTCTCTGTTTCTTTAGCTCATGTGATGGTGGTGTGCAGCTGGGATAATGCTTTTTTCAGTCTTGCCTAAAAGCTAGTAGCATGATCTACCTTTGTTGGGCTGAATGGTGGTTATGGATTTGCAATGTGCGAGTATAGGGCTGGGCAATGTTATAAATGTTAAGATTAGGGCTGGGACTCGATTAAAAATGTTTTTCTAATTAATTAGAGGCTTTGTAATTAATTAATCGAAAGTATTCAAGTTTTAATCGCATATAAATATGTGACCTGAGAACAGTGAGAAGTAAGGTTTTTCATTTGGATTTTTAGTATATCACTGAATAATGACTGAATATATAAGCTTAAGCAACAAAATATTGTTGCAAAGTCCAACAGACCAGTGCAATATTGCCATTAAGTGTAGCAATAGGATATTTAGAAATATAGTAGCCTACATTTCAG
>JAUMHQ010000075.1:8507034-8525145 GCA_032361165.1 Enteromius paludinosus | reverse complement strand
AATGTGAAATCACGCACCTGATGGCATTTACCGCTGATTACAGGACCGGCTTTACTGACAAAACACGCAAACATATCAGCTGATCTGGATCGGTGCATCCCTATTTTTATAAGTACATTCAGAACATTAGAAACACTAGTTGGTGCTCTAGTATAATCGGTCCGCCAAAACTCATCCAGTGAGAAACGCTCCGCGGTGCAAAAATAAGTGTGATTAAAATGCGTTTAAAAAATTGAATGCGTTATTTTTGTGTAATTAATTAATCTAAATTAACGCGTTAAAGTCCCGGCCCTAGTTAAGATGAATTTGTCATGATTCTGATTGCAACATTAAGCACCATAGTAGGTGTTTTAACACTATTTGGAGATGAAAAAGGTATCGCTTCAATAGTTGGTGCCATCTGTTTTTTTCTTGTACCATTTAACGGTACATCAATTCTGATACTTAAAAATAGGAAAATATTACTGTTTTAGGATAGTAACGTTTGCATACACTACTGTTCAGACAGTGCAAGACTTTTAAATTGAAACAAAAAAAATAAATTATTCATCCAAGAATCCTGTAAAAAAAAATGAGCACAACTGTTTTAAACATTGATAAACAATAAGAGCACCAAATCAACACATTAGAATTATTTCTGAAGAATCATGCAACACTGAAGACTGGAATTATGGCTGCTGAAGATAAAATAAGTTTCAAGCCATCTGAGAGTAAATACATAAATATTAAGGTACTGAATATCATAAATAGGCGATCGCCCAGCCCTATGTCGGTCCCTCTGATGGTGGTGTGTGTGTGTGATGGTGCTACTCTTCTCTCTCTTTCCCTGGCTCTCTCTGTCTTTTCCCTCTCTCTTCTCCTGTATTGTTCTGCCAGGCTGAAGATGACCTGGTGTTGCTGGCTGCCATCCCCTTGGCTGTTCTCGACTCTACCCTCTGCTGGTGGATATCCTACGCTTCTCCACTGCTGTTTGTGTGTGTCCCTCTTTCTCTCTTAATGGGTTGTGTAACAGTGGCCCTGCATATGTGGGATGTTGAATACCCCTCTTTTTGTTCTCCTTTGCGATTTCAGGGTTTTTCTGTGCTTGTAAAGCTTGAGGACACCTAAAAGACAAACCTGTGCATGTTTACAGTCAGGATGACTCTATACAGTTTCATGGGGCTTTTTTTCTTTCTTCCTACAAAGTAAACCGTTAATAAGATTGTGCATGAACAGGACGTTGCTGAGCCCTAGTGATCAAATTATAGTCCTTGACACTCAGTCACATCTTCATTAGCCTGGCCCAGACGATGAAGCTCCTTCGGCTGAGGAGAAACGTGGTCAAGCTGTCCCTTTACCGACACTTCACCAATACTCTCATATTCGCTGTTATCGGTGAGCATATGCGTCGCACTACTAAATTATTGTGCAAAGTGTCTTTGACAGAATTACAGTACTGCATTGAAACTGCCAGTGATTAATGTCTGTGTAATTTTCGCATACTGAATTATGATTGGTCTGTGTCAAACATCTGGGTTACATGATTTATTAATGGAAAGTGAGTCATAATTGGGGACATTCAATATTTCTTGCTATATTTAGGTTTACAACTTTTCAAACTCATTTTACAGAAAACTTGCACGCACTAATATTTCCTTAATGAAACACTACCTTTCAAATTTTTGGGGCTAGTAAGACAAAAGATTTCTATTTTTTAATAAATACTGATATTTTGAACTTTCTATTCCTTAAAAAATCCTGAGAAAAATGTAGTTTTCCACAAAGTTATTGAGCAACGTAACTGTTTTCAATAAGGGCAATAAGATACGCTTTTGAGCACCAAATCAATATATTAGATTGATTTCTGAAGGATCATGTGACATGAAAGAATGGAGTAATGACTAGTGACAACTATTTTTTGCCATAATAGGAATAAATGACCATTTAAAATATTAATGGAAAACCGTTATTTTAAACAGTAATAATATTTCCCAATATTATTGTATTACTGTGTTAATGATAAAAGATTTCTTTCAGTTCTTTCTTTCATCTGAAATGCATAAAAAAATGAATTTGGCATGAATATATTAATTATAGCTGGTAACTGTAAACACATTAATTAATGTAGTATTAGTGATCTAATAAAAGCAGCCTTACAGAGCATAAGAGATGCCTTTTAAAAAATAGTAATAGTTTATTTTAAGGTCTCCATGTTACATCACATGTACTATTATAATAATAAATCTTTCAGAATTGCATGCATGTAATCCAGAGCCAAACCTTAACCATATAGTAAATACATGTAGTTAATTTTTATTATGTACAATTACACTGTAACAAGGACACCCAAAAATATTGTAACCTAGAAATCGTTCTTATCCCAAACTTTGAAATAAATTATTTACATATATAGTTATGTTGCTTTCTTTCTTCCCCCACATGTTCTTATAAACAAAAATACAATTCTGCTTCTCTTTCAGCTTCTGTTATATTTATTGTGTGGACAACGAAGACCTTCAAGTTATCCAAGTGCCAATCCGTAAGCTTTTTCTTTTTTACATGTGATGAATATGTTTTTATTTTTTTAGTTAAACCCATACTTTTAACGATGCTTACTTGCCTTCATAACTACTCTTGTAGGACTGGAGAGAGCTGTGGATAGATGATGCCTTCTGGCGCTTCTTGTTCTCGAGTATCCTGCTTGTCATCATGTTCTTATGGAGGCCATCAGCCAACAACCAGAGGTAAAGCACATCACCTCTATCTATGCGTCGACCCCTCTCCGCTTAATAGCAGAAACAAGATTGTCAATCTTTGTCCTTCTGAACCCTTCAGGTATGCCTTCAGTCCACTGGTGGATGAGGTTAGTGAGGATGAAGAAGAGGAGAAGCTAATGAATGAAGCCTTCGGTAAGAGTCTTAATTAAAAAATTAGCAGGTGTGAGACTGAAGTAGTGGCCTGTATTTAAGGATGATGGAGAAATAATTCTGCACAGGGGATCTTCACAAGCTGTCTTTCGCTTTCCACTAAATAGGATGTATTTGATTTCAAGTAGTGATGAAACAGAATTGTCACGATTGATGACTGGATGTTGAGCTCAAGGGTGGAGGTAGATTTACATGAGCTTGCAGGGGTGGGTTTAAACAAACTAAATGATGGGTGAAGTTTAAATTATGTCATTTAAACAACATATTCATAGGCCAGTTTTTTTTTATAAACTTACACAGAGAAATGTTTATAACAAGATCTATAGCACTCTTTTAGAAAATAAGGTCATTTTGTGCCAACTTAAAAACGACATGCAGTTTACAATTCATTTGCACACTTGAGTGCTGCCTATCAACTCGGCAGATCTGGTTATCAGCCTTTGTTTGCTGTGCTTTTATTTGACTGTGTTTAGCCGGTTCTAACCAGTTAAACTTGAATTCACAGAGGGTGTGAAAATGAGAGGGATGAAACCAGAGACCAATGGAAGTGCAAAACCCAGCAAAGTGGTAATCCATAACAATTCGTGGCTTAAAGAATAGAATCGTTTCATGAAACTAAACATGCTATGGCTATGTTGCAATATATAAGAACAATTAGACATGCTGTTTACATAAAAAAAAACATCATGCTGTGTGAAAACAATCGCTTATTGTTATGCTGCATGGTTTCTGGTGATGTCGTGGTAAATTAGTTTCATATTCCATCCAGGATGAAGATCTCAAATGGGTCGAGGAGAATATTCCCTCATCTATGGCTGATGTGTAAGTCCAGGCAGTCATATGTGTATAAAAATGATGGTTAGAATGATAGATACAAACACTAATAGCACTATTCAGTGTGTCACTGATTATTTGCACACCCAAACGTGTCATCAGTTCGCCTGTAAAGCTTCTAGCAATCCCAGCCGTGTCATTGACGTGTCCTTCTCTTTGTTTTGCAGCGCACTGCCGCCACTGCTAGACTCAGACGAGGTAAGTGTCTCATATTCTGATTGGCCAGCAGTGGGCACCCTTTGAGCTTCTAAAGTAGAGCAGAAAGCTCTCAGCCCGTCACGTCACAGTGTTTACCCTCGCTCCCTCTCCGTCGCTTGTTTTCTTTCTGCTTGGAACAAAAGGAGCGCTGAGGCTTTGGAGGTTTTGTCTGACTAATGAGAGCTCACTTAAGCTAACATCGGATGCGTTCGCATATCGAACAGCAGCCAACGTGGACAAATCTCTTCAAAGAGGAGAGCAGAGATTACGTTGTACAAAAAAATGCAGGATTTTAATACGTTTTTTGTGTAACCGTGTTATTTATTTTAAGAATTTCATGGTCTTGCACAGCATTTTTTTTTAAATGGTTCACTTTCCTCATTGTTTAAAAGATGATTTCCTTTCATGATTTTTATTTTCTCTTTCTTTTTCCCTCCTCAGGAGATCATGACTACAAAATTTGAGATGTCCAAAATGGAGTAGATCTTTGAAGATGTATGTAATGTATATAATATGTGTACGACCATGCACAACTGCTTTATCCCAAAACATGAGCTTTTCTTAAGCAGTGTCTGTAAATATGTGGGACGATGGGGATAATGCACTGAAGGACTTTTGTTTTATTTTTAATTGCCTGTTTGTATTTATATTTTCTCAGATAATACGGTGTAGGAGTTTCTTAAATCATAACTGTAAATTGCCTTTAACTGTTGTTTACATATCTGCAGTGAAAAATGTGATTAAAACACATTAGTTTGTGCATTGTGCTTTTTCACTAAGAGGCTTTTGCACAACAATCCTCTTATTAATTACATAAAGATGGGAAAACATGTAAGATAAAAGCTCTCTCTCCTGGTTTTCTTTAATTCGTCAGTATGCTTTCACAAATTAACAGTACCGCTCTGTGACCTGGTGGTATTTTCAGCAAAAGTGGCCATTAAGTGTCATCTTGTTGGCCTGTGCACCATTAAGCAGATTGCCTTTCAATGGATTTATCTGACGTGAGTTTTTAATGCTCTGTGTCATAGTTAATAAACACTCGGCTGGGTACAGTTAGATGACCAGGGGAAATGAGGTTGCAAGAGTTTTGTCTCTCAACACTGTATAAAACAAAGGGCAGAGATGGTTGATTTTTGTTCCCCCCAGTTGATTTTTTTTTTTTACCAGTTATACACTGCTGGCCACAGTATATTTAGCAGTGTATGCAAATGCCTGTTGCAAATAAAAGTATTTTTATACCAAAACAAACAGTAAAATGTTATTGACCCTTTTTGGCATGTAAGAAGAGACATGATGCTTTGACTATGCTAAGTCTGTGAAGTCCACCGGGGTCGTGCTGTCGATAGGTATCGATTTCTTCTCAAAGCCACATTCAAAAATCTGTCATGCAGAGTGTCAGTTTTACCCACTTGCCAATACAGTCTCAATATCTCTGTCCTGTTTTGTCCCTGTTAAGTCAGCTCATTATCTGTTAATGCTTCCACGCGGTTCTTCATTAACCCTGACCCCGCAGTGAGCTATTGGGACTGCCGCACCTCACCTGTTGCTAGGATTTCTGTTAAGCTGCATTTAACGTTCTAAATAATAGTATGATTCAGTGTAAATAGTTGACGGTGTGATGGTTGTCCAGGATGGTACAGTCATAATCACCGGAGCGCAAGACAAATATTGAGAGTAGGATATTAAATTGCAGGTAAATTAATCCAATATAAATTAACATTTGCCAAAATACAGTGTTCATATTAGGGGTTTTATGTAATGCATGTTCCCAAATGACGCCCAATTTGTGAAGCAGTATTTTTGGAGGGAAACTAAACATTCACTCCATTGATTTGCATTGGCTGAGTCTTATCTTACAACTGCCCCAAATGGCCAACCCAGTTAATCTGTTGTTAGTCAGCATTTTCTAAAATCTGATGGCATAATCTGCAAGAAAACCCAGAGAAGTACTTAATGTTTAATGGTGGTTTATTCATGTACACAAGATAACAGTCTAAAAACAAAAACACAGATATTAGAGCACATTCCGTATTGAATTCACAATTCGGGGGCAGTCTGGCGGGCTGTTATTTCAAATGTGTCTGTATCACGTATATCTAGTCAAAGGAAAACTACAAACAGAATGGCAATTAATATAAAACTAACAGTCTTTATGATCACGGTACTTTGCGATCACTGAGATTAACATTTCAAAGGAATGTCATTTATGACAATATAAAATCTCACTAGTAGACAGGTAAAACATTTACAGTGATGGAATGGTAGCAAGAACTGCACTGATTGATGATTCTGAATTATTGCTTTTCAAGATTTGCTTTTTTTTAAACTATGTGGATTGCATCTCTCACCATGGTGAATCGTGGCGTAAACATGTGATTACTCCATATTTTGGGGGGAAGGGGGGCAAAGCTCCTCGCTGAACGAATCCCATGCAGATCTAATCCTCTTTGTGTGGCGTCACACGTTTCCCGCCTTTTTTTCTGGTAAATGATAACAGAAGAGATTTCAGAATATATGACAATATATTTCTACATTTTCAATTTTCATTCATTATACACACATTTTTGTCACAGGGAAGAGGTTCATTTAGGTTCCCCAGAATAAATTGTGAACTATTTATTTAAACAGAACAGCAAACACTAAACAACTGCATCTGACGGTAATGTGAAAAGGCTCTACCTCGAAAACACTTAGTGGTTCCACGTTAACATAGAGACATGCTGGAATCTTTCCTTTACATATAAATTACTTTTACGTATATATAACTTCTTGAGAATACACAACTTGCTACTTTGGATAACTTCACAACAGCTCAATTAAACCGCCTGTATCTTCCTCAGAATTCACTGACCCTAAAATTCACAACGTTTTAAAGGGGCGATGGAGTGTAGCGATATCTTTTTGACATGTGCCCACAACACCAGAACATGTTCCCACAAACACAGATGAAGGTGCTCAAGATCGCCAAGGATCAATACAGAGATCCCTGTTTTAAAGTAACTTCTCTGTGACAGTAACTGACATCAATATCTGTGTAACTGCTATTGTTTTCAGACTGGAAACACTTCAAACTACTGTCCACAACGTCCTTCTCCTTGGCTAACTGTTCAGTGGCTGACGATACAACTGCACGAACGATGGAAGCTGCAACCTCATAGAACATCCTCTTCAAGGCCTCCTCTTGTTCATCTGTATTGGTCTTCACTGACCCAGAAAGAGACCCTCCACATTGAGAGGCCCCATCCCCCCCAGTCTCTACCTCAACACTAGTACCTACTCCTACTTTAGACTCTGCTTTGTCATTTCCATTTTGCTGTTGATCTCTCGAGTCAATTGGAGCTTCACACTCACCGCTTTGGGCAACTGCATTGACAGTATCGCACTTCCCGTCTTGATTGAGGATCTTTCCATCCTTCTGACAAGTTTTGCCGCTAGAGTCTATGGTCTCCTGGTTGGTCTCCTCATCCTTCACGTCATTCTGGGTTGTTGCTTCATGATTGTGTGCTGCGGTGTCCTCTGATGTAGCATCCGAGCATCCATTCTCACCATTGGCTTTCGGCTCTGTTTGGCCTTCACCCTCTGGTGCTGGATCCGCTACGTGAGACTTGTCTGATGGCTGATCAGATGGTGCACTAGTGTGGGACCTCTCCTCTCCATCAGAACTCTTGTGTTCGCTTGCCACCTGAGCTTCATTATTGCTCTCACCCGGAGCCGCAGTCTGCTCCTCTGATCCTGTCTGTGGGACATCAGTTGCCCCAGCTGCATCATCAAGGCCATCCACATCTTTAGCCTCACTTTCACCTGTACCATCTCCATCTTTCTGGGCTGCTGCACCCTCCCCCATGTCCATGCTGGTGCTCTTTCCCTTTCGCAATATGAAGTTCTTTAATGACACAGCACGGTTGAAGTGTGTCCTTTTTGCCTTGGCTGTCTTGCCTGAGTCTTTACCCGCCTGTGGTTCATCAGTCTGCTCTTGCTCACCCGCTGCTTCCTCTTCTACACCACCAGCGTCAGCTGCCTTCTTTGATTTGGGAATAACTCGTTTTTTGAAAGAGGTCCAGATCTCATTTGCATGCTGGTCCACCGATTTTGCATGCTGTGTAGTAGCAGTTGCTCCTTTCTCCTCCTCACCCTCAGCGTCAGTCTTCTCCTGTGTTTCTACGTCACTGGCTACCTTTACGTCTTCTGTCCCCTCTTCGGCCTCTGGGGCGTTTTCGTCTTTAACATCTGAAGAGTCTTTGTCCTTTGGTTTGTGGATTCCAACAACGGATGAATCTCTCTTCAGACCTTGGAATGTCCAGGATCTCTTTAGTTTCCACCTTTTTTGTCCAGAGTGCTCTGACTTTGTAGAAGAATCCAGTGTCCCACTGTCTCCAGCTCCATCTGCACTGGTTCCTTCTGCTCCATCAGCATCCTTGGACTCGTCTGTGCTTTTCTTGTGACTTTTCTGAGCCATGAGTTTCTTAAAAGAGTGCCAGCGTTTCATGTTTTTCATTGTTTGGGGGTTAGACTTGTCTGGCTCATCTGCAGTCGGAGGCTCCTCTGCTTGGTCTGCCACATTTGTACTGGCATCAGCATCCTCCAGTCTGTCCAATGATTTTGACCGAACCTTGCCATGTTTTTGGAGTGCCCCTGTTCCCTCCTTTTTGTCTGTGCTTTTGTGCGAGAAAATTTTAGCAACCGGATTGCGGATGAAGTCCCTAACACTGGACTTCTCTCCTTGCTTTGGCTTGGCACCAGATGCCTTTTGCTCTTGGGAAGCCTCCTCATTTTCTGGTGCTTTTTCAATAGCCTGCCCATCAGCTGCAGCCTCGCCAGCTTCTGCTGGCTGACCAGATTCCTGCTCTTTAGGGTCTGCATTATCCCCTTGAACATTCTGGCTAGAGACCTTATCCTGCTCGTCGCCAGTAGTATCCTCAGCTCCTGTCTGCTGCTCCTTCTTTTTCTTCCCTCCCATAACTTTCCCAAGCCCACTTTTATTTAAAAAAGAGTCCCATATTTTTTCAGAGGCTGGCTTAGATTTACTATCAGTTGGTTGCTCTGTGCTTGGCGGTGCCTCAGTAGAAGGCTGTGTTTCCTCTGTTGAAGCTGGGGCTTCCTCTGTTGAAGCTGGGGCTGGACTTGTGGTTTCTACCTCGGCCTTGTTCTCGACAATGTCTGCTTGGACAGGCTCTGCATTAGCCTCGGTTGCCGCCATATCGAAAATAAAAACAACTATCAGGCCTTCCTCGTTGAAAGATACTTATTTCCTTGAGTTCTTTATGGAACTGAGTTCATTGATGATCAGCCAACAGCTCTGTGAGTGTTCCTATCCAACTTATTTCCATAAGAAATGGGCAATTCTGCATCATATTCCGTATGGAGTAGATGGACTTCAAAGCTAGAAGGAGAAAACAACAACAATCAGTCTTAAATTGGCCTCATGTATTTCAATCAGCATATGAGGTTTTATTTATTTATTTTTTAGCAATGCTTGAAACTTAGCTGTACTGCTGTGTTCTACATGGGGTAAAAATGAAGTATGTACTAGACAAATTTATGCTGTCTTTAAGTGCCCCCAATCACCTTGACGTCAGTGTACACATGAGCACTGATGTGTGATACCCTTCAGGCTATTTGGAGTTTTTCCTGTACTTTAGGTAATCTCTCATTTAGATATTGAGCTGAATACAGCACATCTTCTGTTGACATATAGCATAACTTATTGCGTAAAAGTGCACGTATGTGTTGTCAGGCAAGGCTGTGAAAGTGGCAAACGCAAAAATAAGTCCACATACCGTTGCCCATATGACGATAAAAGATCTTATTATAAACCTCTAAACTCTTCACCCTAGGTCAACTCATATCGCTTAACACTGGGGCTGTTTTTGTTTCTACACAGAGGATTCTTTTGAGATTTAAAAAAATGGTCTTTCGTCAGGCTTTCTTGATGCATAAAGCAATTAAATGCTTCCTTTGAATGACCCACTTGCGAATTTCAAATTATTTTATGTTGTATTTGGTCTGAGACGCTAGAGGTGAAACCACATGTGACATAGTTACATAATTGATTTATTCAAGGAACCTTATGACTGTATGCACCGTAAAATGAGTACAGTAGCATAAAAAACAGAAGCAATATTCTTTGCCTTGTGAAAAGCCTGATGGAAAGAACATGGCTTAATTGGATTTCGCCGTGACTGAGTCTGTTTACTGATGGGGCACAAGACCCTGCTTGCCCATCCGACTGACACTGGGACAATTGAGGCTTGACGGTTTTGTCCCCTCTTTTCATGGACAAAACCCTTGCCCTTTGTTATGCAAACGCAGTAGAAGAGACTTGGAGAAGCTCCCTCGATAAAGCCCTAAGTGTGGGCTCAAACCTTGCTTTCCAGAAGTAGAACATAATTCTAATGAGAAACGAGGGAAAAGCCAATGCAAATGCTCGAGACAGCAGGTGCCAGTGCTCTTCAAAACCTCATTTGCATTGCTAATGCGTCCCTAACCATCTCCTCCATTTTGTAAAAATGTGTTGATATCAACATCACCTAAGTTGTTTTAATTGACGGCGTTGCATGAGCAGTACGTTATTTGCCAAAAAAAGCGTCGAAAAGGCTCAAGGAGACATCCTACTTCTGTTGTGTCTGGAAAACAACCCTGAACAATGCTCATTCACGTCACTTGACTCGGATCACCAATTTATAGGACCTCACAGGAGTTTCTGAATAATTAAAAAAATATTTAGATCCACTAAGCTTCCAGTAACCGCTAACACGTCTGTCACCGTGAATATGTGTGATGTGGGAATTATGAAATCATCATGCAGCGGGAAAACAACAACAACCCGCGCGCCACACGTACAAGCGCGCGCATTCCGTGCCTATTGTGGTAAAGCCATGCTTGTTTTATTCTCGAAATCTCGTTAGGATCCAATTCAGCGACCGAAGTGCTTTTGGCTTGTAAATGGGTATTTCACTGACACAAAGCCTACACCACAGACTGGGCGTAATTGGGAGCAAATTCACACTTGACTGCGTCTGATAATAATATGCGAGAGGACAGTCTGGCACGTTTGGCGAAGTTGATCGCATGAATGAATGAATGAACGAACTCGTAACAGTTGCTTGAGCAAACACGCAATAGTGAAGCAGATGTCCTTATTCATACACATAAACACAAAGCAAGGCAAGCTGTAAATGGATTTTTTTTTTTAACCAAATACTCAATTTCACTATTCCTACGAATTCAAATCCAGGGCGCAGTCATCGCGCGCCTATTGTCCTTTCCAAAGAAATCTCTGCACTTCCTTATGATATCCATTGTAAATGCGTTGCATAGGCATAGCGTTTACAACAACGCGTATGTGTTTTGACAGATAAATGCAAAGTGCAATTCTGCACGACAGAATTACTCATAATAATACAACAAAAACATTATAACTTAGAAAAGAGTCTGCAAACCTTGTTCCTCGTGTGTAAATCCGTCCCGTGTGCTGGAGGAAAGGTAATAATCTGCTGCAGACTGGAAAAGACGCTGAAACTAAATCCCCGCTCGCATCCTCATGCCTTGACTGAAGAGAGATCAGTGTGTGTGAGTGAGAGAGAGCGCGCGCGCGTGTGTGTGTGTGTGCGGAAAATTGCGCGCGCGGGGACGTTGAGGGTCGAGCGCTGGTATTAACAGACGCGCAGCTGCGGCTCCATCTATCTCACCCTGTTGCCCTTAGCAACCAGGGAGACCACCCCCACCCTGCCACCACACACACACACACCCGCCCCCAACACTAAGAGGGTTACTGTACGGGGTTGAGATGGTAACTTTGATTTCAGCCACTTCCCCTGATTTGCGTGAAATGTGGTGATGTTGCATCACGACCCTTCAGATTGGCTGCGGCAGGTCCGCGGATTGTTTCTGCACCTCAGTGACGCAGGGCAACAGATCGAGTGGTCGGGGAGACTGGGGACTGTTGTAACGTTTAGTTTCAACGTCTGTCTAAACTTTGCCAAGGCCTATGTAAAACAGTAAATGATAAATAAATGTTGTAAAAAAAACAGCATTAGCCTAATTAAAGTACAATTTTGTGCAACAAGTTGAGGTAAAAATAGTGAAGAAATTAGAAATGTATGCTTTTTTTGTGTTTTTATGATAATTTATTTCATTATTGAGACATATACATATATAAATAAAATGGAGAGATTTGCTTCAGTTTTGTGTTTATTTATTTATTTATTTTTTGTTTTAGGAGGCGACAAAATTGAGATTATTGTTATTTTGGTAAGAATATTAATGGAGGAATGGACAGATATGTGTGTATATACACTGCTCAAAAGAAAGGGAACACTTAAACAACCCAATGTAACTCCAAGTCAATCACACTTATGTGAAATTAAACTGCCCACTTAGGAAGCAACACTGATTGACAATCAGTTTCACGTGCTGTTGTGCAAATGGAAGAGACAACAGGTGGAAATTATAGTCAATTAGCAAGAATCCCCCGATAAAGGAGTGGTTTTGCAGGTGGTGACCATTGACCACTTCTCAGTTCCTATACTTTCTGGCTGATGTTTTGGTCACTTTTGAATGCTGGCAGTGCTTTTACTCTAGTGGCAGCATGAGACGGAGTCTACAACCCACACAAGTGGCTCAGGTAGTGCAGTTCATCCAGGATGGCACATTAATGCGAGCTGTGGCAAGAAGGTTTGCTGTGTCTGTCAGCGTAGTGTCCAGAGCATGGAGGCGCTACCAGGAGTCAGGCCAGTACATCAGGAGACGTGGAGGAGGCCTTAGGAGGTCAACAGCCCAGCAGCAGGACTGATACCTCCACCTTTGTGCAAGGAGGAACAAGAGAAGCACTGCTAGAGCACTGCAAAATAACCTCAAGCAGGCCACAAATGTGCATGTGTCTGCTCAAACGGTCAGAAATAGGCTCCATGAAGCTGGGGGTTGTGCTTACAGCCCAAAACCGTGATTTACCAGAGAACACCGAGATTGGCAAATTCGCCACTGGCGCCCTGTGCTCTTCACAGATGAAAGCAGGTTCTCACTGAGCACATGTGACAGACGTGACAGAGTCTGGAGACGCCGTGGAGGATGTTCTGCTGCCTGCAACATCCTCCAGCATTACCGGTTTGGCAGTGGGTCAGTAATGGTGTGGGGTGGCATTTCTGTGGAGGGCCACACAGGCCTTCATGGACTTGCCAGAGGTAGCCTGACTGCCATTAGGTACCGAGATGACATCCTCAAACCCCTTGTGAGACCATATGCCAGTGCGGTTGGCATTGTGTTCCTCCTAATGCAAGACAATGCTAGACCTCATGTGGCTGGAGTGTGTCAGCAGTTCCTGCTAGACGAAGGCATTGATGCTATGTACTGGCCCGCTGTTCCCCAGACCTGAATCCAGTTGAGCACATCTGGGACATTATGTCTCGCTCCATCCACCGACGCCACGTTGCACCACAGACTGTCCAGAAGTTGGCGGATGCTTTTGTCCAGGTCCAAGGTCCAGGTCCAAGATCCCTCTGGAGACCATCCACCACCTCATCAGGAGCATTCCCAGTCATTATAGGCGCGTGGAGGACACACACACTACTGAGCCTCATTTTGACTTGTTTTAAGGACATTACATCAAAGTTGGATCGGCCTTGACTTTTTGAGTGTGACTCCAAATCCAGACCTCCATGGGTTAATAAATTTGATTTCCATTGATAATGTTTGTGTGATTTTGTTGTCAGCACATTCTACTTTGTAAATCAACTTGTTAAAAAAACAAGTACCTTGCTGTAAAATCAGCCATGATATTTCATGTTTTTAATCTATATGAACATTTGTTGATGAACAATATCACATTACTTTATAGACTGTTTTACTCTCACCTGAGGCTGGTATGATAGTGATGTCATTGCTGTAGCTAATTTCTAATTGGTTAAACTGATGGTGTTACATCTCACCCTGTTACACATTCCCTTATAAAAACGAAAGCCGTTTGCACAGGCTCCACAAATAGAAATGTGAACAACCGACCTCATTATCTGAAGCTAATTGTTGGGGAATCAGAACAAAGTCCTGTGTGCATGTTGGTTTGATGTAACTGGACAGTAAGAAAGGCTATTACAAGTATCTACTTTACAGAAATTGCTTTTGAGACCTTAAAGCAGCCAGGGAATGAAATGGAATATTTAGGAATATTAATACTGTGCCAAGGCCAAAATGCTGTTTTATTGTGTGCCTGTTTAAAATATCGGACAAAATTTGCCCCAAGGCCAGAATAATATGTGCGTTCCACTGGAAATGCGTCGCTCTGTGATGAATATTTCATACGACTGAGCATCTGCAAGAGAATTCTTCGCTCCTTCATTGAGCTTTAATTTCCTCATGGAGGATGCCACATCTGTCTGGAGGCATCATCGAGTCAGACATTCAGTCTCGGCCTGGTTGTTGGCGCAACTGAGCAATGCTGTAGGATTATCAAGCTGCCAAAGAATCAAAGTAAAATCATCCTCATTCAAGTGAAGGGGAGGAGCCTGAGGGATTGGTCAGTTTGAAGGAGCGATCTATAAATAGCAGGATAACAGGGGATTATTTTTACAGGACATGAAGTAACTGTTATGATTGTGTGGCTATGTGTGCATGTGTGTGATGAACAGAGGTATGTCTGACCTTCCACTACACTTCAGAGATGATAGATCACTTGGCAGGTTTAGGCTCTTGATAATACATGTATAGAGAAGTATAAATAATCTATCTAAAACAATATCATAAAAATAGATAGACCACATGAGCACTGCTGCACTTTGCTAATTGCACTATATTATTTATATCATTTTTTTTTTATTCCTTTTGTGTTCATTTTATTCCATGACTGCATTATAATTTTAATCACTTCTGTATCTTGTTTTTCCTCTTTATTGTGGCTGTTAATTCCCTTGAATGACCGATGCAATTTGATTGATAAATATAAAAATAATATTAATATTTAAAAGCAGTTCAATGTCTTTTCATTGTGTATGAAATGTGGTTTAAAAAAATTATTAAATAAAAAAAGTGAATCAATGAATGAATAAAATAGCTAATGAATCGATACATCAATCAATCAATAAATCGTTGATTCATTCAAATACAATTAAGGCAATGCCATGCTTTGCACTGTCTGAAAAGTGGTAGATAAATTAATAAATTGTATCTTATTATATTAAGACAATCCAGAGTCTAACCACTGGATTAATGAATTGATTTGAGGATGAATTTATTAATTAATAAAACCGATAGATAAATAGATAGACAGACAGACAAACAGCAATAAGAGAAGGAGGATGTGAAGGTCGGCTGTTGGTTCCAGTCAGACATGACAGATTGTAAGAAAAAAACAACAACAGGATTTCCCTTAAAAAAGGACAGGTTCTTCCCACAGTTACATCATCTGTAAACACTAGCCTACAGGTCATGCACAAGCTCCATCCTTCAACAGCCCACAAAATCCTGCCACTAAACCTGTAAATGCACATCTGATGTCACACAGGTTCCAGCGTGGAGATGGGAAGATGTTGCGCCGCTGTTGTGAAATGTCCGTGCCGGCTTCGGCTGTGGTGGAAGGAGCAAGTGTGTGTATTTCTGCCACGCTAATGCCTTGCGACAGCGCGCTTGTGTGTGAGCAGAGGGGTGAAGCTGGGGGTGGGGTGCTTCTGACACATTCAACCGAAGACCGCGTCAAGCTCATGGCTCCGACTGTCAACTCCATTTCCCGTGCTCTCATCCGCCACAACCCATGTCTTATTTTAAGAATCCGGGTTGACCAGCACGTGCTTCCTCACGCAGCTGTAAACAACGGGATCAAAAGTGAGCCGATCAACTTCTGTCCGCACCCAACACCGGGTCCCTGGCGTTTCGCCGGGGAAGTAAAAGTAGTTTAATCAGTCCGGCATTTGCACACAAAACAGGTGAGACGTGGGAACAAAATCAGTATTAAATGATAAGTCAAGCCTTTCGCTCTCCTACTGGCAGGCCTGGTTAAATATTTCACGTCGGAGAAGGTGGGGTGGAGACTTATCCAGGCTTACTGTCATTGTCAAGAGAAGTGCCTGCAGAGGGGGAATTAAAGGCTGCACAAAATCTTACTCCAGCAGCAGACTGGAGAAAGTCAAGACGTACATATTCGAATCTAGATTTGAAGGATCCATTAGCATTTAAACCGCATATTTGGGCTGAAGCAAAGTCTCCTCCTTTTTTTTAGGAGGCTATTTAGGTAATGGCACCTTCCATGGGACATTAATCTGTGTAATTAGGTTTCAGCTGCGCCGTGTGAAATAGATTGCTCTGGCATACTTCACTCCTCTGCAACCTGTACCTAGGAGAACTTTGGCGGAATGAACATTTTTTGGCTCTCCACCTTCCTATTTATTTCCTTGCCAGCCCAAAACATCCATCAGCTCCTCTAAGGGGAGATTACATCAGGCCTGATCTGATCCAGAATAAGAGCTGGCCATGCTAGGCCTGCTGCTGTCTGGGTGATGATGCAGCAATATCATACCATGCACTGGAAGACTCCGAGGTTTTGGAGACTGAGAAGCCGGCATTAATGAAAATCTGTTATAGATCATTTTTTGGTAAATATGATTTGTAATATTTAGTAGGTTTTATATATTTATTTTTAAATCTACTTTTAGTTACTTTAGCACTTCAAGTTAAATGAATAAGAGCAGAAATAAAATGCTTTAATTTTTAAAGCATTTTTATAACTTTATTTTTATCATAGCTGGACCTTCAGGGGAAAATTATACTTCCCCTGCATCCCAATGTGCGTATATCCACCCTATCTACCCTAAATATTATTGAATATTATATTACATAGAATTTAGGGTGGATATTATGCTAATTGGGACGCAGGGCTCTTTTGTAATGTTGACACGACTCCTCCAATCATTTAGTCCACTTAAACTCCGCCCCTGGAAGCTGGCGCCAAAATCTCATTCGCCAATCGGCAACAGAACCAAGTCCCTGGCCAACTTTTTTTTTCTTTTTTGATAAACCATTATGCTCTGATGACACTTTCTGGAAGAATATCGTCTCTATTTCAGTTTCAATTGGACATTAAAGGTATAATTGACCACTAAATAAAAATGCGTTCATCATTTAATCACCCTTAACATGGTTGTGTTAACTTAAGGCATGAAAAGCGGTTGAAATAAAACATCAGAGAAAAGTAAACCATCCAAGTTTAAAAGTGAATAAATGATACAGCTTTCATTTTTGTTTGAACTTTCCCTTTAATTTGGGATTTTTCGAAGGCGACAAGCCATTTTTGTACCTGACAGCCGTTTAATTCGTGGGAATTTTGTCGATAAAGCAAGTTGAGATCTGTCACACCACTGCCCTGGTGGACAGTTTAGACAAGCTGCACTGTTCGGTGACCTTTCATAGTATAATGCTGATTGGTTAATGTGTCCCTTGTGGCCTAAACGTAACGTTAACTTCATGCATGGACAACCTTTGAGGTGCAGCTGTTCTAGATCTCCAAACGAGCGCTGTCCTGAAGTGTTGGCTTCAGAGGGATTTCCGTGTAATCTCTTTATTAGCGCACAGCCTGTCAGTCTCAATCACTGGTGTTGTTGTGACCGAGCCCTGCTGTGTGGGAGGGGGGTTCTGGGAGCCGAGGTATCAGCCAATGAAGCCCTATCCTGTCGATTAGCTCCATGCTATCTCATTAAGTTACTTGAGTACCTTTGCCCACTTGTGTTGGCAGGACACAGAAATGGTATCTGAAAACAACAGCTAATCATTGTGAAATGCTCCTTTTAGCATTGATCAGAGAGGCTTGGGTGCAGCCGCTGTCCATCATGCAGAGCGTGAAATGTGTGCAGACATGGTTCTGATGCCAGAGTGATGTCTGAATATCTAGTAGCCTATAACCAACGAGTCAATAAACAAGTGAGATAAGATGGTTTCTGAAATAGGATTAGTACATTAAGCTGGGCAGAAAAGAAACAAAAGCAAAGTACAGTCAGACGTTTCTAAAACTAGTAAGAACAGTATGAAATGTTAGCTTAGGTTAGGGTGACCAGGGAGCAAAATATAACACTGAAAAAAAAAACCAGTAATACGCATATACAGGTCCTTCTCAAAAAATGTGCATATTGTGATAAAGTTCATTATTTTCTGTAATGTACTGATAAACATTACACTTTCATATATTTTAGATTCATTA
>JAUMHQ010000075.1:8481382-8494909 GCA_032361165.1 Enteromius paludinosus | reverse complement strand
ACATCTTGGATGCCCTGGGGGTAAGCAAATAAACATCAAATTTTAATTTTTGGGTGAACTATCCCTTTAATCTAAATATATTCAAAATTTATGTAAAATATGCACAAAAATACTTTTAACTATATGAGAAATCTATATTTTAAAAAAACTTTTTAATCCAAAACTGCAAAAGTCAAAATGATAAACTCAAACAAGCAGTGCTCCAGATTTGAGCTTGATATCCCCAATAGATCGCTCTAATCATTCCAATAGATGAAAGTCACTTGAAATTAATTTCATATGCAGCCAAATTTTTTAACTGTAAATGTGACTATTTTTTCAGGCCTATTTAAAACTTTTTGAAACAGGTTCATGATTTGTATTATTTTTTTTGTGTGCATGCTCAAATAGCAAGTGGCAAAACGGTTACGAAGGACAGCACCACTCTGATAAAAAAAAATTATAATAAATTAAATTCCTAAAGGGTGTAAAGATGACACCACTGAGCAGCTTGAGTGTCTTTATATACCTTCAACCTGCGGCACACAGTCTCCACAGTGTTGCTGAGCTGATCCCAGCGCTGGCTGCAGTCCTTCATCATTTCTATAAGCCGTGCGCCCATAGCACCTCTGAACAGGCCGACCAGAGCTCGACTCCTCTGAGTCAGTCCGTCCAACTGAGTTAAACGTATCCTGGCCTCAGCACGCAGGTTCTGGAAGGAGATACAAAAACACAACGAGATCATGAAATTAACTAACAGGTAACCCCCCTCCCCCCAAAACCCCAAAAATAACCACCAGAAGGTAAAAAAAATACATCCCGCCGATTCCCTGATTAGCTGAAGCAGGTTATTTTAAGAAATTAGTGCGAGGGGTTAAGACTAAGGGAGGCGCAATGGTGGAGAGCCAAGGAGTTTGATGACCATTTCGTGTCATTTATCTTCACTGGCACGGGTCCCGGGCTTCTAGACAGTCTGAGTAAATGCGCTGTCTGTGTGTTTGTAACTGCGTCTACGTGACGTTGATTACACTTTCATTGTAGAAAGCGGCAAAACGCTGGCTGGCATCCACTCAGCAACAGACACCTGTAATGACTAATTGGAGATGCTCTTGCTCTCATCTTACACAATAACACTGCTGCCAGAGTTGGAAGCTAATTTGTCTTTTGGCAACACAGTTTTAGAGTCATCATCCTCAGATTTAAACTTAGAATATGATGAAGAGTTGTGGCTTCAGCTTTACTGCCTTTTCAGGCCTAAAGTGTGGAAAGTGTCATTTTGTTTGTAGAGGCATTTAGCTTTCTAATGATTCTTAATTTAATTCTGGTCAACCACTTCTTTCAAAAGAGACAACAATATTTATTTGGTTTGTGTTCAGCAAGGTTAAATTTTTTTAATAACTGTTAACATCACAATTTTCAGTAAATATTAAAATGTGTTAAAAATACAATACATCTACTCTTTTGTTCATAGTTTTTTTTTTAATTGAAATGTTTAAAATGGTTATCCTCAAAGTACAAAGAGTAAAAGAGTATATTTATAAAACATTGCATTTTTGTCAGTCATTTTCCTTTTTTTCCTACCTCCTTTTTACATTATGATGGACAATTATTTGTCACTGACCTGTAAACTAAGCATCTAACTGCATGAAGTTAGACCAAACGTCTCATTACCTCATATTTTTGTAACTCCTCTTTTGCTGTAACATACAGCACATGGCTGGAGTTCGGGGACACTGCTATTTTCTCAGCTGATTGAAGCCAGTCATCCAGACAGGAGAGATCGCTCTTGAATTCATACCACAGCATCCACCTCCTTTCCAGCCTGATGGACCCATGACAAACAATTAGCTAGAACAACCCGTACAGATGGGTTTTACAAATAGGATGCCAATATACATCGATGCATACTCACTTGACACAGCTCTCGAGGGAGAAGGAAGCATCTTGGCTAAAGTCTCCGATGGACGAGCACTCATTAGAGAACTCATTCAAATCATCATGCAGCTGAGAGCTTCTCGAGGGAAAGCAGGTCTCCGTGGACTGTTGGTAGAGACTACTTTGGGGGTCCATATCAACACATGTTTGCTTCTCTTCGTCACTTCCTCTGGGGCCTACTCTGGTGTTTCCATGGTGACTGGCTTTGAGTGACGTCTCTTCTAACATCCTGGCATCACCAAGTACCACCTGCTTACAAGAACACATAGGGAGGCCAGTTCATTAGGCTCAAACACAACATGATGCACAGACATATTGTGACCTGTTGTCAAAACAGAGCACTTTCTTTCAGTCTTCCTTATGAGGTGGTAAATTAATTGTGGGAAGTTTTCTTTTCTGCACACACACAAAAAAAAAAAAAAATACACACACACTATATAAATGGAAATGTTATATATGGTAGTTGAAGCATCTAAAACTGAGCAGATCCTTAAGAAATTTAAAAGATATATTTCTTTTAATATTTTTTTTTAATCCATTTGGCAGTTTTACAATGATTAGAAATAGTGAAAAACTTGACCAGTTAAAAGGATTAATTTTTTTTTACGAATTAAAATCTTAAAATGAAATCATAATCTTTACAATTTACAATTACTGCATAAATAATCTAAATTTAACCAAAATCATTAAAAACATCACAAAAATACTTATAAACTATCAAATCATAAATTAAACAAAACATGCATTATATTACATTATTATATAATAGTTTAAACAATTATATTAAATAAAAATGTTAACTGAAGTCACTATAAATGATTATTGATAAAATCATGAATAAAATCATAAAATTTCATAATGCTTTCATAAATAAACTCAAAGAAACAAACAAAATTGCAAATACAATAAAATCATAAATTACTGCAGCAATATAAATAATCAAATGCAAAAAAAAGCATAAAGAATATTTTACTAAAATCCCTATAAAATGACAAATGAAATTAAATTGTGAAGAAAATCATAAATACATTCCATAAATACATTCCTAAAATATTTATACATTTTATGTTAATTTCTTATTTTATATATTTAAAAAATATTAAAATCAAAATCATGGATAAATTAATTTAAATACTAAATTAAATAAATAAATAAAAAAAATCCTGAAATTACATTTCATAAAAACATAATATATTTCATAAATAAAATCATCAAAAATGCATGAATAAAATACAACACCAAGTTTTTTTTTAACAAATAAAATATATATATATATATTTTTTTTTAATAAATAAAATATTATATATATATATATATATATATAAAAATTACAAATCATAAATGAGGTCATTAATACCTTGAGTCAACACAGGTCAGAAGCATAGGCCTATACAACTCCCGGTCGACCAATACAAATTAAGTTTCATTTCCTTGAAAGTTCCATCGTTGTATAGTTTCTTCCTTAAAACCTCTCATCACAAAAGAATTTCACGATTCATTCACACAGAAACCCACAAGAGCAGCATCAGGTTAGAAAAGCTGTGGTTTCGCTGCATGACAAATGCATTAAAACTTTCAGACACCTCAGACATAGAGAAAAGGCTCCGGTACTCTGGGGTATAACTTCAGACATCAAAAACCATAAATCAGTTTTATGCCCATTATCTAAAAGGAGTTACGATGCTGCCGCCCCAGCCCAGGCAGAAAAAAAGCCAAATAGATTTTCCTTACTCTAATACCTGCTTAATGTGGCTGAAAGACAAGGTCAGCGATGCCAGGCCTGGCCCCTGACTGCTGTCAATCAAGACTGATGTTCCCAAAAACTGCCTGAGGCTGACCTCACTGCTGACCTTACGACTAACAAACACTTTAAGAAGAGCGAGTCTCAACAGCAGTTCGTATTTATGAATGAACTTGCCTTGCTAAAAACCACTTGGGGAGAATGGTTCTGTCAAAACTTTAAGCCTGACCAGATTATAACTCAAAAGTTAGACGGGCATAATTTACCCACAACCTTGCCATCCACCTCGGCCTCCTCCACAGGTACAGGCTCAGGCGAAATGACTGTCATTTCTCAGGGTCCGCTGTGAGTTTGCCCCAGTGGAGGGCATTAAGGCACTGGACTGAGTCTAAAAGCAGTCAGGTTGAAAATCAAAGTCTCCGTTATTGCTTTTCTCGAGCAGCAGAAAATGTTGCTCTCGCCTGAGGAGTAATGGAGTGCAAACACCGCTGCAATCCATACTCTGTTCCTAACCTTTTCAGAGGTGAACAAACTTATAGCAGGCTGCAGGCCATTTTCCATCTCGCTGGTGAGCTGGTGTCTTGAGGAACAGGTGTGGACGTGTGACACCCAACAGGCGTGTGGTGACACAATGACTGGAAATGGGACATTAAGAATCTGATTTCAGCCTTATTTTCACCCTGTAGGCCTACAGCACATCCTGGCCCAGATTAAGTTACGCATTATGATGCTCCTGCACAAAAACCAAACCATGGAGGGGGTCATACAAGCGCAACATATGGTAAAAGGGGAACAAAAAGTTCTAACAGCAGGTCATCTAATCCAGTCACGCAAAAATGTAATAAATGAGAATAATATAATAATATATAATTTTTTAAAAATTCAATAAATATATTTTTTAACAACACAATATAATCATAACCATAAAGACACACACATATATATTATATATACACATAAAATAATATAACATTTTATATATAAAAATATATAAATTCATTCAAACAAAATAAAAAATAAATTTATAATATATAATAAAAAATATAAAAATCATGAAGAAAAATAAATTTTGCACATAACCAAAAAAAAAATGTTGCATAAATGCATTAAGAGCAAAAATCATAAATAAACTAAAATAAATTTAAAAAAATGTCATGACAACTACTATCAAATAATCATGCAAGAAAGCCACGGACATGGATCATAGTAAATTAATATAGACAGCAGGATCAGAAAGCAGCATGAGATACATGAGGATGGAAATGACAGGCCGGATCACAGATGCTTAGTCATCCTATTCAGCTAGTGTCGGTGGTTTGGCTAGAAACAGACGAGGCAGGTGCATCTGGGGACCTTTCCATAACACAGCCCGCATTTGAATGAGCTGGAGTTGAATAAACACGCAAACTGCTGTCTGTGAGAGTGACTGGGGACAAAAAAAAAAAAAAAAAAAGCCCTTCCATTTAGGCAAAAGGTGACGCGATATGAGTCTGCATGTGGAAGCAAATGAAAAGTAATGATGCATTCAATACATCAACAAAGCTCCAATCACTCTCAGGCTTCTTATTCAGCTTTTATGGTCCATTTTTTCCAGATCACATGACACCTCAAAACAGGCACAAAACACCCTCACAGAAAATGAACGTCGCTCTGGGGAGAACATCGTTTTTCTTTCTAAATGGCGAATAAAGCTGCGCTTTTCTCCTTGGCGCTGAATACAGCTCACAGCAAACGGAGGTAATGCTACCCTTTCGGAGGCCAATGACAATTACTTCGCTCTGTTTATGATAAGCCAGGGAAAGGTCATAACACTCTAAAAGCTCAGACTGTTGCTGTTTTCATCCGAAGCAGTAAACACCCATCTCTTGCCAAACTCAGGGCTCGTACTGAGTCTCATCCCACACGCCTCTAAGCAAAATGCAGAAGCAACAAATCTGCCCACATTCTATTGATTAATTTCAGGTGGAGGACAAAAATGAATTTAACGGCTAATGACTTTAATCAATCACACCACTGAAAAGCTAATACTAATTAGACTCCTAGACTAGCATTCAACACGTAAACTTTCCAACAACAAACTAGGAAATGGGACCACAAATAAGGGTATAAAGGACCAGTAGCTATAAACTGGTGGGTGGTTATCTTAAAATACAGAAAAAAATAACATAAAAAAAATGCAACTACCTAACAACTTATTTATGGATAGATAGGATTGCTAAATTCTTAGCAATGTAAAAAAAAAATATATATTTATGTTAAGAACATTGATATTTTTGTTGTTGATGAAGGCCATGCATTTAGTTAAATATTTAATAAATAAAATGCTTGTGCAAATTCAGTCACTTGGCAATATGAAAAATACAAGTACTATTTATTTGGCCTAGTTTTTGATCCATATGTTAGGATAATTAAAAAATGTATACATTTACAAACTATTAAAAAATATTAATACCAACAATAAAAAAATAAATTAATAATAATAATAATAATAATATTATATGTTAACATACACAAAGGTAATAAAAATAATTATAATTACATAATAATATAATAATAAAGCAAAATAATGAACTAAAAAATATAATTTATTATTATTTATTCACTTTTTAATGTCAGTTAAAGTGACTTTTCAGTGAACAAGAAAAAAATAATAAAAATTGCTAATACATAAATAAATAATACACCTACATAATAGAAATATAATACTTCCATTTTAAAAAAAATTAAATGAATGCAAAAAACAAACATATATACCTATATAAAAATCCGTAATCATTAGTGTGAATGTGAATAAATTATACTTAACAATAAAATTAACACAAATTATCCATGTTAAACTATAACAAAAAATAAAAACTTTCATATAAAAATAACAGCAACAACAAAGCTGCAAATGAATGTTAATTATTCAGCATATTTGGCCTTTGATACCATTTCTCTTTTTAATTTCATGACACATATACAGCTCGACAAACTATGTAGAATTGTGTTGGGTCATCAGTGAAGGACCAGTGGTTGATGTGATGATCGTAGCAGACCGTCACAAGTATAATTTGTTCAGTACAAGAGTCACAAAACTACGACAAGCTAAAATAGTTCTGCTTAACTGAGCCAACCTGTTGGGTAAATGTTTTTTTTTTTGTTTTTTTTTTGTTTTTAAATGGAAAGCATGTGCTCACACACTCCCAGTGAGGTGACAGCGTTCCACCCACTCCCGTCTGTGCCGTCCCGTGGAGGCGGCCCGAGGTTCATCTGTGTTTCCGGTGATGGGTGCTCATGAAGACGGAGGAGATAAGGACCCTGGTGCTACACACCCCCTGATCCCGAACCCTCGGCTCTCCCTCCCCGTCCTCACAGAGACTGCACTCATTGTCTCTTTGGTGCCACAGGCCCAAATCGCAAACAAACAGGCCTTTTTCAGCACCCGGATAGGGAGAAGAGGCCAGTGCCAGGACACCTGATCTGATCCACTACACACACACAAAACAAGAGACGAACCGGGCCCCCCTCCTCTCCCTGGGCCCCTCGGAGACCAAGCTGTGCAGAAGGGCAAAAGAGCATCAGTACAGCAAGCTCTTGTGAATTACAGTTCATTACATCGAATTTGCCATTACACAAAAAAAAGAGTCTCAATTTAGGAGTGACCGCAGCCTTAATACTCATAATAGGAGCTCAATGCTCTCTGGGAAATTGTCAGTATGTGATACAAGTAGTTAGATCAGCCTTCAGATCCAATCCAGGCTTCTTCTAATCCCATTTACAGCACTCACAGTCTGGTGAGAGTCCTCTTGGAATTGCCTTAACTTCCCATGCTTAAGACCACACCACTCCAAAAACAACAGACGACAAAGAATCTGCCGCTTTGTGGCAATATCAAAAGGTATAACGAGGACGTCATCCATTAATTGTATCAAATAGCCAAAGGCAAGGCACTCTTGTTAAGGAGATGAATTGTGGCGCTCCATGTGAAGGCGGCATGGCTGGAGATGGAAATGATTGTTCTCTCAGCTGTGATTCCCCAGCTAGCAGACGCCTGACAGGTGTTGTGCTCAGGGAGAATAACGCAGACTCATTCACCTGAAGACGGAGGATTCATTCAAGGACAGACAGCGAGTTTTATACAGCAGAATGTCTGTTTGACACGTCGCTGTTGTAGCCTGAGGCAAGGTCATTCTCTCAGGAGAATGACAGAATGTAATGACAGAATGTAGCGCTCTCTAATCACTTCAAAGAGAACAGGATAAAAAGAAAAAGTACAACAATTACCAAAGACAATTAACTTAATCAAGTAGTGACTTAAAAACACACACCCTCAATAACATTAATAACAGCACTTTATCATTATAATGATGGTGATGATGATTATTATTACTTTTCAAACCATACCATTATTAATAAAAATATTACAATAATGTATTTATGATTAAAATGTATAATTAAAATTAGAATGTATGTTTATTTTTATAGTAACTTAATGTTATCTTTTAAATTTATTGCCAACACATTTAGAAAACATACCATATACATTATAATGTATCATATACACTACTGTTTTTGCTCTTAATAATGTTTTTATTTTAATATAGCTAATACTTTTCATATTTTTCCACTTTTTATAAGATAATAAGTATTATATAAGTAAATTACACAACACACAATAATTCTTATAAATTAATATTTAATAGACAGATCACTGTCTTATATGTATTAACTCTTAATTTATATTAATTTATTTATACAGACACACACACATATTATATATTAAACATTACTCGTATTATTATGATGATCAATTTTAATTTAGATTATACTATTTTTGTATTTTATTGTAATAATTAAATGTTAATATTTTTTATATTAATGTTTGACTGCTAATAAATCAGTATCAGCTTACACATGGCTTATTGGTTTTTTTTTCTACTAATATTACCATCCTCAATTTGTTCCAGCTGACAATGAAGATATTCATGAAGGAAGTCAGAGTCACAGCTAAAAACTACATCACAGATCACATTCACCCCTCTCCTGCTCTCGTCATCTGTGCAAGCCAGAATACAAAACTATCATTCATCCTTTACAAGTGTTGGTGAAACCTGATTCTTGGTTTTCAAACAAAGCTCTGCTCAGGGGGCATCTGCAGTTTCAGCAACGAAACTGGCCAGTAGCAACAGGGAGGAGAAAGCGCTCTTTTTCTTTTTTCTTTTTTAAATAAAGCATAACAATGAAAGCCAGGAGCAGCATTAGACTGAATGGCCAATTACTACCGATGCATGACGCCATTCATCATTAAACTCAGCATGGTGTCATTCTGGCAAAGAAGTGTGTTTTGTTGAACGCATCTATGCCCTGGCTTGAAACATAATGGGCCTGGGAGGGGATATTTAGAAAGAAAAGATAAAGCAGGAAGCTCTCTTTTGCCCTTTAAAACTAACATGCATTTCATTCAACTAACACTCTTGAAATAAAATCACTTCTGGGGTCTGTTTAAAGCATAAAGCCACAGAACAGGCTAGTTCAAGAAGGAGAACTTATTCTCTGAGCTCACAGCACTTTCTCTTGACACAGCTTAAACCCTAGTTTGCTGGTAGTCTGTAATTGATTCATCAAGTTTAGGTCTACAATTGGAAAAAAAGAGAAGGAAAGTAATCGTAAACATCAAATTAGAGGGTGTATTGACTGCAGACCGGATAATTGTTTTTAAAGGGCTCACTGGAAGGCTCCTGGAAGATTGAGATAAGGGCAAGATGTCTAGCAAAGTACAACATTGATCCAGTTCAAGTCACGCAATCTTGACTTGAAATAGTAGAAACCACAATCAGCTGTCTGAACATTATTACGAATTTCTCAGGTCATGATGTCACGAGAGTTGCCAGTTTTTCCCCAACCACAAGGTACACTGTTAATAACTTTGTTATGCTAATGAAGCCACCAAGACTGAGAGATATGCAATGCAAAGGATACAAATATCATATAGAGGAGGAAGTAACTTCTGGAGGTTCAAATGAATACACACAGACAATTAGTAGTAGTATTATTAAATAACAGCATTATTTGTTCTACAATGTAATAGTTATTCATTCAATCTATATAAAACAAATTAAAACTGAAAAAAAAAAATTACTTATGTTATATAAAATATATATAAATTGTAATAGTTATTCATTCAATCTATATAAAACAAATTAATATATATATATATATATATATAAATAAATAAATAAAGGATAAAGGATAAAGGATAGTGGTTTGAACACATTTGACAATTTATTTTTCTCATCCTAACATCTTTTTATCTAAAAGCTATTATAAATAAATGTGTAAAAAAAGACGCTTTTTAAATTGATCCAGATAGTGTAGGATAACTGGTGAGTTTTTTTTTTTTATCCATACTTAAATCCTTAAAAAAGGAATAGTTCAACCCCAAAATAAAAAAAGACATTACATTCTAAAAATGGGCCCACACTTTTGGCTAATAGCTTGACTTAAAGCAAAAACCACACTGTAGAAGTTATATGACTAATTAAAGTTAAAATTCAATTTAAACTCAATATAATTAATTAGATACACAACAAATGTTTGTTTGACCCAAAATACAGGCCCAGTTTGAACTACAGGAGGCATCAGATGTCATTGTGGGAAGAATAATCAATGGGCATGAAGTATCACATTCAGTAGTAGTCTGTAACCTGATGGCCTGGTGTTGTCAACCAAGTGAGTCATGCATACCATTCCACAGCAACAGCAGCACATTTAAATACTTTGAAAACAATGGCTTGTACAGACGCAAAACACTTAAGCACACCCTTTGCACACAGTCACGTGGGTAACTATAATCTGGTAGGTGCCTCAAATGTTTAAATATCCCAGTACAATATTTAGAAACAGAAAATTCATTTTAATACTTGATCAGACTTTGTTAGAAACCGTA
The DNA here is from genome assembly GCA_032361165.1 of Enteromius paludinosus. Taxonomy (NCBI): domain Eukaryota; kingdom Metazoa; phylum Chordata; class Actinopteri; order Cypriniformes; family Cyprinidae; genus Enteromius; species Enteromius paludinosus. The sequence goes on along the minus strand of JAUMHQ010000075.1, from coordinate 8,484,326 downwards.
GGCGTACGTTTATTATTACTACGCTGACGAAATACACACGCTAAATGCACCAGCGCAGTGTACGTGAGCACGTGAGCAATGTTTGCAAGCGGTTTAAAATAAATACTCGGGCTTAAAAAAATCCAGTACGTATTAAAATGTTACATACTCCTCTTAACACTTACGTGCAAAACCTGTCCTAACTCCTGCTTCAGTTTTCTCCTTCGGGGAATCCCTCGGGGTTTCAGGAATCATACAGGTGCAAAAGTTTTCATCCTCAGGGAGAAAATACTTCTGATGTGGTTTGAAATGCCAGGCATGCTTTACTAACACACACATCAAACACGAAATAACGTTAAATTGTGCGACAAAGAGAAACGCTGTTTCAGGTCACTTAACATAGCCATCAGTCTTTGGAGTTGTAAGCAAATTAAAATGTCACCTGATACAGGTGAGAAAAAAGCCACGCCCCCGAATAGTTCACACGCTCCTCCTACTCACCTTTATAGCTCTTATGCGTGACTGTAAGCACGGATATTTACTGACAGAAATGAAATATAATATTGTTACTTTTGTAAGAAGAGAAAAAGAGAGTGTAAAAAGTTACATTATAATAAATAAAGGTCAAGACTAAATAACAAAAAATTCTGTAGATATTTGTATTTAATAGTGCATTAAAAAGTTGTGTATTTATATATGTTATTCCCTTTTTTATTTTGAAAGTTATGTCCATTCACGAGCATTTCATTCATTTCTGAAACCCATTAGAACACATATACACCTGTTAGCAGAATAGAGGCCAGTAAATAGATTTTTTATGATCCAAAGAAGACCATAAACTCATAAACTCAGTTTGAATGTGTGGTGCAGCATTTGACACAGTAGGCATATTTTTCTAATAGTGTCTTTGCATTCTGAAACTTTTTATAAAACAGTGATGACGCAGTTTATTTTCAGGGCAACCTGGAGCAAGCTACAAAATAAATTCATAAACCTGGAAATATTAAAAAACTAATTAAATCCGAAGATATGATGAAAAAACACAGTTGACTGGTCAGCAGTTATTTAGCCTTTGTTTTTGCCTCTTGTCTGCCTTTACACAATGCATAAAATGATGGGTTTTTTTTAGAACAAGCTGCCTAATACATACCCACTAGGAAACTGCAGCGTGAATGTATGTTGTATTGGAGGGATGGATTAGTTCACTCTATATTAATAGGCTGATCTCCCATAGGACACCCTTTGTTGATTACAAGGAAACAAAGAAAAAGGTCCCATAAGGGGCCAATGCAGTCTCTGCTGTCTGACAACTGCTAGATATGAACTTGGCAGGACACCATTTAGCCCCCTTGAAGAGCATGTGTGAGCAGACGGTACTAATACACCAGGGTACACCGAACCGCCGGCCAACCTTCCCTCATGTACCCCGTGTTCACTCATGCAGTCACCATTCGTCTCTTTCCTCACCCAGTAAGGAGGTACAGCTCTCGCATATGTTCATAACTTGGAGTGGGGAGGGGTTCAGTGATTCATCACTCACGTCAGAATGAATCGGTCACTCTGCTAATTATGAATAAAACACAGTGCAATTATGCAGTGGAGTGCATTTACTTGCTTTATTTATGCAGCCCCCGAATTTGCATGAGCAGAAAACAATAGAGATGTGTCCATTGAGATCGAAAGGTGAAAAGGTCATAAGCTTCATTATAAACCAAGAGCAATGATTTAAAGAGACAGTTCGCCCCAGAATTAAAATGCTGTCATCTTTTGCTCACCAGATCTCATGTTGTTCCAAAGCTACATGCTTTTCTTTTTGTCGTTTTGTCTGTATAATGAAACATTTTTAAGTATGTGGTGGTTAAAAAAATACAATTAAATATATATATATATATATATATATATATATATACAATCTATTTCTTTATTTCATTGTATTTTTAGGTTTCCGTCTGTGACCTCACTTGCAAAGCATTTTTGCATTATATATTAATTTTCACCTCTGGCTGTGTTCAAATGGTTGCTGCCTTCCTGCAGACAGCATCAGCCTTACAAACAGAAAGTATGACACAAATCTGTCAGTTTGCATAAATTAACTCTATTCTTCCAATGAATCATTCAATGTTATTGTAATTATGTAATGTCGTCATCCAGACGCAAGTCTTCTAATAGAACGTCTCCCTCTTCTGGTCGTTCTGTGAACTGTTTAACATATTCGTCGTCATCCTTTGATCTCGGGCTTTGTCGATATCTTTCTTTCACTGCTGTACTGTAAACCTCAAAGCGTGTCAAATGAGTGTGCTAATATAAGATATCTTATCTGGAGGGGTTTCAAAGGACACCAGAACCTTTGTTTGCATTTGCTAGCTCACGAGCCAAAGCAGACGAAATTAGGTCACCACTGTGTTTCAACCAGCAAAGAAACGCGCAGAAATGAGCCTTAACATCCTCACTCAAATGCCCCCACCGTCAGGAAAAAAAAGAGACTGTGTTGTCTGAATTTTGTCCTGGTTGTTAAATATTTTAGCTTAACTCTCTCTCGGTTCCTTGTGGTACCTTGCCTGGCCTCCCAACCCAGTCTCACGGCAGTTCGTGATATGGTCACGAAATTTAATCTATTGATTCGTGTTCCCGGACACGAATTTTCCTCTTTTTTCGTGTCACTCAGCGCGAATTTCTAGCTAATGCATTTCAATAGGAATTTTTTTCGCGTCACGGAGCACGAATTTATATGTAATGTATTCCAATAGGATTGTTTTTCGCGTAACTCAGCACGAATTTCCATCTAATGTATTTCAATAGGAGATTTCTTTCGTGTCCTGCACCACGGGTTTCCTTGCCACTGGGTACCACAATCGCTGTATTCTTTTTTTTTTTCTCATTTGTTAATATTTTTTTAGCCTATATATTTAAGCACTGTAGTCAACATGTAATCAGGAGATTTTATCCTTCTTTTTATTGCTGTATA
>JAUMHQ010000075.1:8423719-8437401 GCA_032361165.1 Enteromius paludinosus | reverse complement strand
ACCTACATCTTGGATGCCCTGGGGGTAAGCAAATAAACATCAAATTTTCATTTTTGGGTGAACTATCCCTTTAATGAAAGACTGAAACCTTAAGTAAAAAAAAAAAATGACACAAAAGCACTATAAAAATAACATAAGTAATAGGTACTGCAGGTCATACGAGCTCTTTATGCATGCATGCGTGCACACACACACACACACACACACACATACACACACAGATAGACTTGCTGTCTTTTGCTGTAAAATGTATATGTTGATCAATACCTCAGCTCTGCACAGGACAGCAAGAGTGAGGAAGAAGATGGTGGGGGTACTCTTCATCACTGAGACAGGTACCAGGGGCCATACATCTTAAAGCTGGGCCCTCGTCCAACCTGAACCAGGGTAGGCCATTCTTTCAGACCTACGTGGCACCAGCTGCACCCTTCAGGATTGAAAAACACAGCAGAGAATACTAAGGGAAGAATAGATCTGACAGCTCGAAAAGAATTAACAACCAGATGGCTCCAAGCTCTTGAACTGCCAGTCTCTATTTGCCTATACTTTACGTGGTCTTATTAAATCTTCTGCAGTAAAACATTACACATGAAAGTAACCCATCTGACCCACACCTGCATTAACTTGATCTAAAGGTTTGTCACTTTTGCCTAAGACATGCATGTATATGTATTCAAGTTTTGACATAATCCAAACAAGCATTTTGTTAGTCACTTCAGAAACACCAGACCTGCCAGTCAAGAGTAAAGGTCCTTGCACACTAAGTCTGAAAATGCAATTCTCGTATGCATATATTCAATCAAATGGTCATCCCCATCCCCATCAAAATGCTTGCTACGGATGCGAAACTGGATCCAATTTTATATAATTTTTGTTATATGGACAATATTTTGGAGACAGTATTTTTAAATGTGTGGAAAATCAAGAATTTCAACTCAATATTTAAAAACATTAGTTATTTAATGATACTGATAAATACAAAAATTGCAAGCTTATAAACCACCTCTAAAATCAGTTAAATATAACATTAAGCAAACCAGAAGAACTAAAGACACTGAGAAAATTCCCTTGAAATTCACAAAATACATTGGATTAGAACATGAATTATGGATGAGTAAACCACATTAAAGATTAGTAGTTTCTCTAAATAAATACAGCCTTTGTCAAAATTGGGTGACTGAGCCCTTCAGCAGACAACAAAAGCCAGACACTGCTGATAAATCTCAGGTCAATCGATCATGGTTCAAGGAGGAAGGTCATTTGAGCTCCTTTGACAAACAGTTGAGTGAAGTCTCTTCAAGCGTGCTTGAAAGCAGGAAACAGTATGCTTAATCCAGATGATGTAAATAAAGGAGTGCCCTGCTAAATCATGTATGATCAGGTTGGTGTTGAATAATTTAGTTGCTTTTGTGTTAAACAGGCTGGAAAGTGCTGAGGGTATAAACAAACCCACATGGTGGACTTCCGAAATTCAGGAAGAGGACACCAATGTAAATCACTCTAATCACATTGTTAGGGGAATATAAACAAAGTTTACTTCTTCTTCCTCTTAAACTACACCTGTAATTTCAATAATTAAACAAAAAGGGAAAAACTTTGACCTTGAGCACAGCCTGTGTTCTTAATGCTTGAGTTGATAATTATGATTATATAATTAGTTATGTAGTTGGTTATGTAAACATGAAAACAGGTAATAAGTTGTCTTTAAATAGAGGTACAATGAAGTCGTTTCCAAACATTTGTGTATCCTGCCCCAATATACTACCACAATTACTTTCTTAAACAATAAATATTTGAATTTATTATACGCATCTTTATACAAAACTATTTTAAATCACAATAGATCCAAACAATTTTAGTATTTAAATGTCTCTAAAATTTCAATAGTGTCGTGCTTTTTTGCATAATGTGTTTACAGTAGCACAATTCAAGATTAACCTTTTTTTTGGTTTGTTTTGATGATGAGGGCCAAGTGAGAGATGAATTTGTGCCAAAAGACAGTAATATTGAAAACAAAACTTCAGCTCCCTATAAAAGGATGAAGCATGATTTGTTTAATTGTTGCATTTTAATTTAATTGCATTTAGCGTAATCTATGACCCTGGAACTAGATGTCTGAAAAAGCACCTCGAGCATATGTCATCAGCCTTTATTTATGTAATGACTGTGTTCTCATGCTACCATTTAAGTTCTGGGCACATTTTTAAAGTGGAGAGTGTTGCATGACTCCTAAAGTTACACAACAAATTAGTCATGAAGGCCAGAAACCAATTCTGTAATGTTTGTATTGCATCACCTTCAAAGTTCTTTTGATTTATTCATTGAGTATACTTAACCTGGGACATCCATTTGTGCCCCAGCCAAAAATATTATTATACCAAACCCTGGACGTAGTCAAATGACTCTGAATCACAACAGTCTGCCAACCCTTATGGCACACGAACCGACATTTCACAAGCAACCATTTAAGGATAAGAAAAAAGGTCATTAGAAAATACATCTCAAGGCAAGAGCATTCGCCTGCCAGCTGAGCTGGCAAGTGTGTTTTACTCCAGGCATATCAGTTTCCATAAGACAATCAACAGGCACAACATCACAGTGCTAATGGAAAACAGCATAATTCTGCTCGGACAAATCAACTAGGCCCACTGATTAACAGTGCATCACAATGTGAAAAAAATAACGGCGGAGGTAAAAAGACAATGTAGTCATTTATCAAATAAAAAGCCGCTTAGTTCATTAATAATTTACTTACAGTACATTTAATACAGGCACAATCTTCCTGGAGTAAAGTCTCAATGATGATATCTCATGACTCCTAGTGGGATTTAAAGCAGCAGCCATCAGGTTACCAGCCCTGAATCCTATACTTTGTCATTCCACCCCACTTACACTACTATCCAAAAGTTTGCTTGTCTAACAAGCTTTTGAAAATCTCTTATGCTTACCATGGCTGTATTTATTACATCAAAAATGATGAAAATACTGTTACGGTTTAAAATACCAGTTTTCATTGGTTAATTTATGTCTGTGACTGTAAAGTTCAATTTTCACTTGTGTTCAGTGTCACATGACCCTTCAGAAATCATTTAAAATGGTGATTTGCTGCTCAAGAAACATTTATTATTAAAATACATAAAGCAGTTGTGATTTTTTTTTCAATCTTAAGGATGAAAACTTACAATGAACAGTTTATGACTGTACATAAAAATACACACACATACATGTATAAGTTAATGTTATATGTTATAAATATACACAATATACACATATATCACGTAAAAAAAATTATTTTGCATATGAATGCATATAATTGTTTGACAGCACTAGTTTTTAACTGAACTATCATGTGTTTCAGTTCCATGCAGTACACCTTGATTTTTCACATTACTTGAAATTCAGACCAAACTGAATTTGGAGTTGGCGGCTATGAGAGTCCTTCCCTTCACTTAGCTTACGTTTAGACGCTTCTACACAACACGAAACATGCAACACCAACCAAATCTTAAAAGCAGCAACAACATTACTCCTACTGGGAGGAGGACATGACATATTTGTGCTCTGCATCCAAGTGCACACCCACAACAGTGAGAAGTGAACAACTGGAGCATTCTTGGAAGGTGCCTTGCTCAAGGGTCTCACCTCAGTCATGGTAATGAAGGTGGAGAGAAACGCCGCCCCCCACCCACAATCCCTGCCAGACCTGGGACTCGAACCCCCAATCTTTGGGTTACAAGTCCATCAAGCTGCCCCCCACCCCCAATCCCTGCCGGACCTGGGACTCAAACCCCCAATCTTTGGGTTCCAAGTCCAACTTCCTATCCATTAGGCCACGACTGTGAGCCAGAATGACCATCTCTTCTGATGAAAAAACAAACTCCTGAGGGTGAGTTCAGGATAAACTATTACTTTAATACATTTTCAAGGGTTACATTAGGTTTGCACCATCAAGTGTCCAGCCTCATATTCATGTCATTTTTGAATGTGAACAAATACAGAATACGTCAAAGTTCACAGTGGTTTGCAAGAGGCATTATTATAGCTCACCCGCCACAGAATAGACAGCCATTGCTTTAAACCCCCGGATAGTTTGCTTTAGATGTTGCTTTGTTAGTTTGACAAGCCAAATATAATTCATATAAATCATCAAAGGTCTGTATTGTGTTTGATGGGTGAGTGTTGCTCTCCGCTCTGAGAACTGGAATGCAGAATGGGCATGTTTGGAGATCTATTAAAGCACTGAAACCCAGGACCTCCTTGTACTAAATTTAATGGCATGCGCTCTTTGTTCAAGCAGCTTGTTTAAAATTCCTGTACTACATCTTTCATTGTGATCTACAGTATGAACATTAAAAATGGTTTCCCAAAACAAATCCCAAAGTTCAATGGGTCTAAAAGAAAAAACGTGGATATTCCATTAGCCGTATCAGATTATTTAGATTATAATGCATCCTTTGGGTTTATATGCAGTCCAGCCTTTGTTTAGAGAGTGATTAAGAAATATTCAGAATCAAACCAAACATATTTTAAATGCTAGAACTAACTAGAAGTTCCACAAGAATATAATAGTTTGGTGCCAGTTTAGTAGGAACTAATTGTCATTATTAAGTAGTTGTTTATTAGCATGCACATTATTAACATATTGGCTGTTTATTAGCACTTATGAAGCACATATTCTGATCATATTGTACAACCCTAATAACTACCTTCTTAACTATTAATAAGCAGCAAATCTGTAGCTTTTCGCAGAAAAATTAATTGTTTGTTAAAAGCAATAATTGGAGCTTAAAATACAGTAAAGTGTGACCAATATTTTGTAATATCATCCCTCTTTAGGAAGCCAAAACCATGTAGAACTTTATAATTTTGTGAGGTCAGAATAAACATATATAGTGAAATCATATATAGTGAGTATGTGCCTGTTACAATCTCATAAGAAAACATAACCTATTTTACATTTCATATGTATGCATACAATTTTTAGATAAAAACTATAAGATCTACATTCTTAAACCTCACATTTAGCGGGGAGTAAGAATAACGCATGAAAACATATGACTGAAATCATATAAATTCATAAGAAGTCATCACCGATTTGTCAAAATGTAAAATAATTACGAATTGCCATATGAACCTCCCAAGTGTCCAAGTCCTCTAAGATCTTATACGCCTCCTTTTTACATCACAATTTATGCTCCTAAAATTTGTAAATGTTAGATTTCCTTTTACAATTCATACTTACAAAAGGCAAAACACTGACACAGAGAAAAATAATTTATTATTATTACTATTATTATTTTTTATTAATATGCATTTTGCCTTAGTAGAGTAGAAAACTACACCTTTCAAGTCTCTCATTTTTAATGAGAAAATCATGTATTAAATTCCTTTCTGGTACATTTTTCCAAACCGAGTATTCTGTGGACGTTCAGTGAACCGTGAAACACTGCAATATTCACCCAACATTCAGCCCACCACACTGCACATCTTCTGCCAAGATGTGTTTCAAAACAATCGTTAACACATCATCTGAAAATAGACAGTCTAGTTTGTTTCTATTTCTGGCAAAAAGCAAATGCGAGATACTCCTGAGACCCACAGCTGTAGGAACATTATAGTTGTTGTGGTCAGGATCAGCCTGGCATATCCACAAGTAGCAAAATACAAAACAAGATGATCAAAATAGCACCACTGTACAATCCAGGAGTAAATCAAACACTGATGCCAGAATACAACAAGAAGGCTGTGAACATAAATATTTATTATTAAGGGCTGTAAAACCCTTTGGCACTAGGGTTCTTAATCAAATAGGACAGTGCTTTCTTCAGGTCTTATGACATATTTCTATCTTTCCGGGAACTGCAACAGACAATTCTGCGAGCCAAATCGTGGATACAGTGCTGATCTGTATTTGTTTCCTCTAAGTGTTTTAAATTATGCATGCAAAGCCAGCAGACGCAGCTACTGTATGCATGCCCTAATGAACAATCAGAGATGATTTAAGAGTGTAAACTCTTGACTGTGTGAACATAAAGGACTCAAGGATTTTAAGCTGCTTTTACTTTAGAGCAGAAAGCATTCATATGAACACACACACGCTCTTATGAATTATAATGATTATAATAAAGTGGTGAAAAACATTAGCACTGTGTATTTTTCTGTTCCTGCTGCGATGCCAAGGCCATCTCCTTTTAACACTCAGCTCATATAAATGATTTCATATTTACACACAAACAGTGCCAGGACCTTACTTCAGTAGGAGATGAGAATGCATTTTAGTATGAAGCACAATAAAAGACGTTTCGTAGTCAAATCAATAAAGTTAGGCTAGCTTGTTTATAAATATCTCAGATTTTCAACAAAGCATAATTGCAATTATTGGACTGCGTTTATGTATTATTTTTTGTTACTAACCCTAATCACAATTTATTTTTTAGTCACACATATAAACTTAACTCACAACTGACACATAATTTTATATATTTACATTTTAAAATATTGTAACATTTAAAGTCAAAATTGCAAATGCAAGCATGATTTTTTGTTTATATTTAACACCCTTATTGTATGGTGATGCATTTTATACATACTTTGTACAATAAAGCAGAGTGATTAAGTTCAGTATCTGATTTTTCAGTTAATTACATAGAAATAGTTAGTCAGAGGAAACGATGGCAGCCTTTTCTGAGAAAGCCTAGAATAGGAATAACTTTCATGAATGAGCCCAGAACGCCAGTAAAGAATGTCATATGATTCCTTTGTTCTTTTTTTATTTTTTTTTTATTTAGTGACTGCCTATCACATTACAAGATCAATTCTAACCCTTGCCACGCTACTATATTCAAAAACATCATCAATAGGTTTTACTAGCCCATTTAAAAGATTTCAAATGCTATAAAATGGCCAATTGTATAGTGTTGACATTTAATAGCATATTTCACTGTAATAATGACATAAATCTGTCTTCCTCAGCTTTTCAGGGTTATCAAAAACCACCTGAACTAAATATTAGCATGCAGAAAAATTGTGAAAGTGATTAGGCTATATATCTATTTAGACTACCAAACATTTACTATGTATATATATTTTGTCTAAAGACGGTACCAGAGAAGTCTTGAGCTCCACTGTTAAGACATGTTTTCTCAAGACTTTCCCACGTGCTTTCCTTTCAATAGCAGGCCTTTAAATGATTCAAGCTCTGTGAAACAGTTCACAGACTTTAATGCGCACAACGATTAATATGCATGTAACTATAAATATGTTAATAACAAATGTAGCCTAAACTCAATTTAAAAGGCTGCGCGTGACTAACAACTCAGTTTAGCCGAGACTATAAACAAACAGCACATCATCTCGTATCCATTACGCTTTATAAACATCTTTGATTATGAATTGCAAGCATACTTGCATGGCAAGTCTGATTCTATCAGCTGAGATGTTATTTATCATCGAGAACGAGCGCATTTTAGTCAAAACCCCAAGCAATGGAAGTTGTTCTGAGATTATAATTCATACTAAATACTACAACACAGACAGAATTAGACTGTTAAAACTTGTCACATATGGACAAACCGAATTAACTTGTCAATGTGTCAATTGTGAACCATATGCATAACAGCATGAGATAGGCTATTCAATTTACCCATATGAAGAGATTATCATATTTTATCCCTTCGGTGAGAATCAGCTTTAAATTGCTAAAAGCATATAACAGGCAAATTGTATAGACACACATAACACAAATCAGAATTTCACTAATAGGCTACATTAAATATTCACCGTCTTACCGTTCAGAGTAACGTGTTTTTGAGTAGCAAGAAATATTCTGTGAATTCCTTTGGTCGTGTTGAAAGGTGCTGTAAGCCAAATTTAATTTCCTCAGTAAATGAGAAAAGTTGTTTCGCTCGGCTTCTCGGCAAAATGAATCATTCTGTAAGTCCCAAGTCAGAAGAAATGAATCCGCGCTACCACACAGACAGTCTGTGAGCGCGCTCAACGCCGCGTGTGGACGCGCGCCACCTATTAAGCTGTGTGAGACAGTAGGATGTTCTTGTCCTTTAAAGGAGCAGGAGCCAAAATTGCGTCACACTTCATGAGAACTGACCTGGAACCTTTATTTTACACCGATAACTCGTGGGAAACTAAAACGAATGAATGAAACTAAACCTAAATGATAGGCTATAGATAAAAATGCGTGGGGTGGAAAATGTTGCTGGTGTTGAAATGTCTGTTTGTATTGTTATAAAACTTTCCTCACATGGGCTGAGCCCATGCTTGTTCATCATGCCAAAAATAGGTCAACATCTATCATCAGCTATCAATAGCAGCATTGCCATTCAGCCATTTGCAAAACCTACAAAGCAGCAACAATATTATTCAGGCTATTGAACATTTAGCATTCCAGAATAGCAATTATGACAAAATAATCCGCACCCAAATTTCTTTTCACATAACTGGAACTAACATTCCATGTATAAACTGCTCTTGCATTGTATCCAAAAACAACAATAAACAACAAACTGCAGGCCGAATGTTTGAAATACACCTGCACAAGCATTAAAACAAAAGGATGTATAAAACATTTACTTAGTGCTTAGTTTTATTTATGGCAGGCCTTTGCTCACAGGTTTGATGTCAATTAACAATTAACAAAATGTTAGCCCAGTGTTAATATTTAGCATTTGTATTCATGTAAATCACAAGTGACCCACTTTCCACAAGGCTATTGTGCATTTGCAATTGGGATTCACTGGTAATGCATAGGACAATTACTGGTAAATTTTGGCATGAATGATTCATCTAATTTAACTTTCTACTTTTAAACCCTATCAGCTTAGTCACTGTTGGTAGAGAAGGTTTGGCATTACAACCTGTCTCCCTGCCTTAAACTTGAGGAATTTTGTCTGCTTTTCACACCCAAATCATCGGTAGCAGTAAAGATGGGAGATTAAAAAACATTACTAAGCAGAGTGAAATGAACCAAACCCAGAGTGACTCAAATGAATATTTGCCAATAGGTGTACATCGGTATTAATAGTCTCTAATATTTGAGAAATACAACCATTGTTTATAATATATTTTCTCTGATGATACATTCACAGAGTATACAAGCAGAGTTCCATAGAATTTCTCCAGGTCAAACTCCAGAATAAAATTCACTGATTAGTTCATCTAAGATTTTTTTTTGCGTAATTTTGTAGGAAAAATGTGAAACTACCTGTTTAATTAAGTAAAATGTATAAGATTAGTGTATAAGTAGTAAGATCTATATAAACATAAGGAATAATTCGCTGCATGTGCCAGAGAAATCAACGCTGAGGGCACAAAAATGTCTCTTTCAGACAGAGAGTGGGGTGCACGCTTCCAAAATATTATGGAATCTACAAAGGGCCGTAGATTGCATAATCTTCTGACTAAATTGAAAAAAAGAGCTTGTGCACTATATCAGTAGGGTAGACGGTTAGTTTATCATTTAGTCATCACAGTCAATAACAATCAGATATTCCATAAACATCAAAGCAAAGGCCAAAGTCATTAATCAAAGATAGGAGAGAAACCCTGTCAAGAGTTTTAGATTTAATAATTAGCTTCATTAAAAATATATGAAAATGATGCTCTTAAATGGTTGTGGTCAGATGGAGACACTTTCCACCAAAGAATTAGAGTTAAATCTAAGATAATGGTATAAGAGGATAAAGATTTACTGTACTTCGTGGAGCATTTTCATCATAGGTACACTGTAAAACAAAATCTGTACAATCTAAGGTAAAAAACTGAGGAGGAGCTCAGTCTCATTCACACAAACACCATCATGGTAAGAATGATTAAACTGAAATGTGCTATAAATATTCATTTAACAACTTTACATGTAACATACAACCCTGATAAACATAACTGATACAAAAAAAACCTAAGAAACATAGTTATTTCAAAGAAAAAACATCCAAATTTAAAATTCAATGCAGGGAATTTAACAGAGTTTTACAGTAGCATTTTCACAGTTTTTTTTACCGTTAAAATCATGGAAATTTTTTACAGCGTAGCTTTCATAAAAGTTACAGCACCAACCTGAGCATAGCCTCCAAAAAACTGCAATTATCAATAGGTTTCATTACTTGTTCCATTTCAGTGAGCACTCAATATGCAGAGAAATAGATTTTATTTCAATAAGCTGAACCGGCAACTTGAACTGGCCACTTAGCTTAAAATCAGTTCAGATAAAGGACAGTTTTTTTATACTCCTAAAATAAAGGTTCCAAAAAAGTGTTTTCATGATAATGCCATCAGTGCCGGCCCGAAGGGTTGTGGGGCCCTAGGCGAGATTAAAAAATTGGGCCCACTGGTGTAAAAACTGAGAAGATTTTGTTATAGTATAATCATGGTTAATTTTTGTAAGGAATATTTTCATATTTAATATAGGCTACTTTTATATATTTTACGGTTTGTTCTAGTGAAAATGATTAGGCTATAGGCTAACACACCACATAATGATGTGCACTTCAGTGGATATTTAATCTTATTTTATTTCAATGTTAAAATTCTTTTAAATATATCAATAAAAAGTGTGACAGACTTTTAACTGTAGTCTTTATCATTTTATTAAATTAAGCAAAATAAAAAGACAAAGTTTACTTTCAGAATCCGTCACATTTAGGCTTGTTGTAAATTATCTCTTGCCTGAAAACTCGGATAACAAAAAGTATTGGGAAACCAAACCTCTGGCCATTTCGTATTTGGTCAGTCACAGATACCATACGGACAGTCTGACCCAATATGACTCAGTTTGTGACATACCGTGTTCCGTTAAACGGCAGAAATTATTTTATGTACACTGCACTGGGTCAACACGATGCTTTTCCAATGAGGCACCGACTCCGCCCACACAGCTATGATGCGATATCAACCAAGTCAATTGTAGCAGGTGTTATGCTAAACAGAGTGTGGTGCTTTGGCTGCTGTGTATGTTTCTAATCTTTTTCCGCTTTTATTTATAATGTTGTTTTTGTAATTATTATCATTTTCAGCTATCTGTCATGTATGAATTATACAGAGCTATTCTTTTAATAAAATATGGTGGGGTCTTTTTCTTACCGTCGTTGTGAATAGTATCGTGTTATCTAGGGGACCGTCTGTATTGTTTAATGAACATGCCAGCACTGAATGCCATTTTGAAGAAACAAGCTTACGTGAATGTTGCAAGATCTTTAAGGACTCATAAATGCCCCAAAAAAAGAACGTTAATTTGCATACAAGTGCATGATGTGAAAATTTCCACAAAAACATTAAGCTTAAGTAAGCTGTGTAGATACATGTTGCATATATTATGTTGTATCATGTGCCAAGACTCAAAGGGGACAAAGTTTCTGTACTGTAAGTGAAGTGTGAACATAAACGAGACACAGATGACTAAATCAATTTTAAAGTCAAATGTACAAAAACACAATGGTTAATGAGTGTCTCAGATCTTCCAATCATTTACTTTGTTTAATGCTAATCTATGAGTTAAATAAAGAGCAAGAGTTGACAATTCCGGACAGCTCTAATGTACATTTCTTTAAACATCTGCTTTGACTTCCTTAAAAGAATAGTTAGTATAGGAAAAACACACCAAAGAAGGTCAGGCAAGTTTAAAGTGGCATGAGGTGACCGAATATTCATTACTGGGTGAACAATTAACTTAGCAGTGTCCTAGAAATGTCAGAAGCAGGGCAAATACACCGAATTCTCTGGGATAGGAGTGGAACAATTATTTATTACTATCCATAAAACAGTGTATCGTCCTGGAGCAATTATTCACACAGCTCTGTGGTGGTGAAGCTCTGTGAAACGTACAAGGGCACGAGAACGAGTCACTGTTCCTGGCTGATTTAAGATGAGAGGCCAGCTCATACCTGTAAATCTGTCACATTCAACGGGGATATGTGCATATCGCTTGTACAGTATGCAGGCTAAATGATGACAATAACCTCGTTGGCGGGGAGTTTTTCCTCATTCATATCCATTATTAAAATAAGAGACATTAGTGGAGCATGTTTATTCAGTGAACATCCGAGAGCGGGGGTGGATTTACTGTACCTGTATAGAAACAAACAAACAACAGTCTTATGGATAGATGTCATTTGGAGTTTTTTATCGGTCCACATTGCAAAGAGCAAAGGAAATACAGCAATACTTGTCCAGTGGGAATGACAGCCATTGGAATATTTACAACATGTTTAAATTAAACGCCATTCTCAACAACTTCAGCACTGATTTTAAAGTACAGTATAGGCACGACACCAAGAAAAGAACCTTGGTTGTAAATATGCATTTTTTAAAGGACTTTTAGAGAAGTAGCCTATTTAAATGCTGGCTGATGGTTGTAACAGTAGTATATCAGACTGATACTTTCCAAGCTAGAAGATCTGTTTTGAAAGGTTTCTATACAGAATCACTAAAATCTATTTCTCAATGCAGAAAATGAATGGGATTTTTAGCTCTGAAACTCACCTGCTGTGCTCTACTGACACAATCCATCAGAAAATAAACATGAGAAAAAGCTATTTCCAAATATATTTTTGACAGCATAGAAATCAGTGGTGTTTGTAAAAGGCGTGAGCTCCACTGGTGCTTGTCTCCAACAGTTGAAGTCTACTTTCCACTAGCTGACAATTTCTACTGAGGCTGCCAAGTAGCTGAAAGCTTTGAGAGGAAATGACAGTAATCAGGTGACAGTAGATCTCGACAGCGGAAGCTTAATGATAAATATTCTAGTGTATGAACACATTCCAGAGAGATCTGTGATGTCTGTTGAGCGCTGTTGATGAACCTTTTTCTAGTATTCAAAAAAGTACCAGAACTGTCTGTTATGAGGCAAAAAATGGCCTGAACTATGAGCACAATAATTATTTCTTTCATTCAGACCAATTTAAGAAGGCAAGCTGAAAGCGAATATATTAAGATAATTTCCTTTCTCTTTGGAGTGTTACAAGCTGTTAGTGCTATAAGAACCCTAAAGTTGCAAAGTTTAAAATGTGCAAAACCAAAGAGATATTCATTATAGAAAGCTGTGGCTTGTACACACCCCCTAAAAGTGCACGTTTCAACACACTCCCACATTTGTACATCACAGAGTGGGTTTATTTTTAAAAACCACCCAAATGTTTACGCAAAGAAAGAAGGCAGAACTATTATACTCCTATTATACTGAAACTACTTTCTTTGTGCTTCCAAAAAGAGGACACAACTAGAAATCAGTGGTTAAGTTGTATTCACAACACTGATCCCAAACAGTTCAACCCAAATATTAAGAGTGTGTTCAGCGCATTTACAGAGCAGCCTATGCAGGCTGTGCACAGACTAGAAAGTGGAGCAATTCTACCTCTGCAAGCACAATCTTGCACTTCTGACACTATTTAAGTAAGGTACGTTTTCTTATTAAAAAAAAAAAACCTGCTACGTATTATTTCAATTATGAGTTTTGAGCAGTGAAGGGTAGTGGTTGTTTGTCTTAACTCCAATCACAAATGCAGCAACCCAGTATCACGCCAGGACGTGACATTATCACGTTGGTCCGCTTTGAAAAACGTGTAGCGGTCACCGTTTAGCCTCCTCAGACGTGAAACGTACACGTCAGTCAGTGACGGGCATCTGCCGTGATCCACGCACGGATTTGGATTCAAATATTGGGTAATGATATTGCC
>JAUMHQ010000075.1:8407924-8421387 GCA_032361165.1 Enteromius paludinosus | reverse complement strand
AAACTTAAATTATGTTCATTGCACTTGTATTAACAAATCATATCAACATAATTTTTAGTTAAGACAACTTCACAATTTAAGTTGACTAAACTTAAATTTTGTTCACTGCACTTGTTTTATAAAGTCTTGTGAACTTAATTTTTGGTTAAGACAACTTGACAATTTAAGTTCACTAAACTTAAATTATGTTCATTGCACTTGTATAAAAAAGTCATGTCAACTTCATTTTTAGTTAAGACAACTTCACAATTAAAGTTAACAAAACTTAACATTTCAAGGCAGCACGAACACTTAGTTTTTTAAGTTGAAACAACTAACATTTTTTTTACAGTGTAGTCTTGTTCTGGCTGAACTGCTCCGGGCAGAAACAGCTGTGTGGTTATGTCATGCTGCTAGTCCTAAGAAAACACATTGGCAGACTGAGGATTTTGGGGGCATTTCTTTTTGAGAGCTGAACCTTCAGGCCTACCCCATTTGGGACCTCCACGTGAAGAAACCCAACATTTACGCCAAATGAATACAGCTTCCTGGCTTGATAAGTCATGCATCAAACAAATGGAATGTGACCCTACCAAGATGGCAAAAATGTAGAGTTAGTAATTAAGATGCAAAGGTGTATCTATTGTTTAGTATGTCTGTTTGTTTACCATTATTATGGCAACAGTGCCATGCTCACAAAGAACTTGTTCTGAAGTGTATAGACGCAGACATTCGAAATAAAAATAATAAGGATTTTTCAACTGCACTTCCTCATCAGCAGTTACTCATGCATCAAGAGTATTTTTTTACAGTATATATGTCTTTGACATGACAAAACAAGTATGACTGTTACAATGATCATTGATTATATGTATATAAAAATCACATAAATAAATGTTTATTTAATATATAGTTTACTTTTTATACTATACTTTTTTTATATTTTCTTTTTTTTCCTTCATCAAATGTTTATTTATTTACAAGTTCAAATGGATGCCAAGAGAACTGATTCTATGGCATGAAATAATAATTTTAACAATTTAAATATCTTTACAACTGCTAAGACATATAATCACATTTTTAAAAAACAATCAAAGCACTCTAGTTTTGTGTAGATAGGGTGTAATTTTCTCTTTAAAGAAAATTGTCACTCTTAGAATTTTATTACAAACAAGTTACGCAAGCCTTTAAAGTGCACATCAAATTATGAAGTATAATCAAAATGTAATTTGTGCTTTGTATTTCACGTTGTCAAGAAAATGTAGTACTTTGTAATTCGAGTTACCATTTTTTAATCCTTCAAATGCTGCAGTGTCTGCAGAGTGGGGTCTTTTAGTAGAATGATGGAAAAATCAATAAGAAATTCACAATGCATATCCTTCTCATTCTCCTTTTGTCTACAACCCAATTAAAATTCTTTTTGCTCCATTCAACCATCCGATTGTGTATAATCAGAAAAACACTGACCTTACGCAGTGGCACACATAAAGCATTTCTTATTTGACATCCATATGAGAGTTCTGTTCTTTCTCCCCCTGGCACGTTGCCAGTGAGGGATGAAATGAGATGTAAATTGAGCAATGGTGCACATGCAAATAAACACCAAACATCAAGTCAATTCACCAGTTGCCAATTTGCCTGAACAGCCAGCTATAATGATTTCGCATAAGCACGACCCATGGAGCCATTAACAAAAAACACTCTTGATTCATGAATGAGGGGTGTGATAGAGCTGCTCAAAAATTGTCTGAGAATCAGTTAGCTTAAGTCACTTCATGATTAAGTGATGTTTCTCCAAACGAGTTTCGAGAGGAGCGTGTACGAATCGTATCGCCTAATCAACTCCTCACCTTACCAGCCAATCAGTTCCATCCTTCCCTCTACAAATAGACCCATCTCCTCCCCTTCCGCTCCTCGCCTTTCTTTGCATGATCTTGCTCCACCAGTCAAGCTCGATCAAGGACCCAGCTCCCCTTCCAGCCTCTAGCCAGCCCACCTGAATTCCCACCCGAGTCCGCGGCTTCACTCAAGGGTGCTAGCTCACGTGCTCTCTGATCCCTTCCACCCCATCCGCCAAGACAACCCACCTGAAAGAATCCAAGCCAACTTACTTACCTCACGTCAGCTTCCTCCTTCTTCCCCGTCCCGGACGCTGAACTAAGCCCACGGTCACCATTTCAGCACGGCGCAATATTTCCCTTCCTCGTGGACATGTAACGTATTTTATCGCACCCAGTTCTCATTTTATTGTTCAATTGATATTTCTAGCCTAAAGCTTCTGTTGTCAGAAACAGGACAAATATAAATAGTGATGTGAATGTAGCCTTTGTCACCAGAACTCTCCCTCTGCCAAGGCGGTGTTATTCCCATCCCTCCCCGCCTCAAGACGAGGCCGTTTCCCTTCCCGCCTCAAGACAAGGCCGTTATCCTCCCCGCCCTTGGACTAGGCCGCGTACCTGCCGCCTCAGACTGGTCCGTTTGCGGGTCGCCTCAGCCGAGGCCGTTGTCCTGTTGCCTTAGACTAGGCCGTTTACAAGTCGCCTCAGCCAAGGCCGTTACCCTCCATGCCTTGGACTAGGCCGCATACCTGCCGCCTCAGACTGGGCCGTTTGCGGGTCACCTCAGCCGAGGCCGTTGTCCTGTTGCCTTAGACTAGGCCGTTTACAGGTCGCCTCAGCCAAGGCCGTTACCCTCCCCGCCTCAAACGAGGCCTCTACCCTCCCCGCTTGGACAAGGATTTACTTGCCACCTCAGACAAGGCCGTTTTCCTCTCTTTACCCCTTTTTTATTGTCTGCATTGCTCATTTCTTTTCATTACATAACACTAACCCATGTTTCTGCTCTACCGACAGGTCTCCGGCTCTCCATTCCGGCCTGGCAACTCCCTGCCGTTGCTCCTGTCCAAGAGGCTAACCAAGCCTCGCCCTCCCCCCAAATAATGCGTCGTCTACACAAATACCCCCGCCACTAGTCCAGCATCCTCTCCCACGCATTCTTTGGGGGGCCATTTGGCTGCTGTCCTCCTCTAAGCATTTTTTGGGGGGCATGCAGGGTCCGAGCCGGACGCCGAGCTCTGCCGTTGCTAGGGTTCAAATCACTTACGCTCGGAGTCCGCCGTCCACCCGGCTCGCCCCAAGACAGCACGCCAAATCCGCTAACATGTTTGCGATTTTAATGAGGAAGCGCAAACTCTTGAAGTGATGTTTTTCCGAACGAGTTTCGAGAGGAGCATGTACGAATCGTATCGCCTAATCAACTCCTCACCTTACCAGCCAATCAGTTCCATCCTTCCCACTACGAATAGACCCATCTCCTCCCCTTCCCCTCCTCGCCTTTCTTTGCATCCCTCCTCCGCCCCTTCTCCACCTATTTCTCACGCCTTCCTTAGGGGGGCATGCAGGGTCCGAGCCGGACGCCAAGCTCTGCCCTCGCTAGGGTTCAAATCACTAGGGCTCGGAGTCCACCGTCCACCCGGCTCTCCCCCAGACAGCACGCCAAATCCGCTAACATATTTACGATTTTAATGAGGAAGAGCAAACTCTTGAAAAAAAGCATGTGAGCCTCACTCACTGCAGAGACGGCCTTGTTTTGGCTTAATGAAAGGGAAAATTATAAACAAACACAAAGATGGTTGCTGAGGCCTCGGTGTTAAATGAATTCACAACTCACTGATGCAAAAATAAATAGTTGTTCAGTGATCAGGCAAAATAAGACAGGCCAACGGGAGCAAAAACATGAAGGTACAGAATGTGCTAGACTGCATTAATGTAGACTCTATAAATAAAAAATACAAGCAAAAAAAATAAAGATTTACTTCCAAAGCCTACAAATACTGTTACAAAAGCGGTGGCCGCTTTTGTAACATACCAGATTCTACACAGAATATATGAAAAATACAAGCAAACAAAACGTAGAAATAAGCAATAAATATTGATGGACATTTATTAAAAAGTACACATAAGCCTACCTGGGGTGTCAATAGTCCACTGTTGCACTGACTCTAGTAAAAAAAAAAAAAAGTCTTATGTGTTTAATATTTGCGTATTTTGATAGGGTACCCGAATCAAGGGAGTCGTTCACAGCACATCCTGTTCCATAAAACAAGTTCATTTGTATTAAAATAAGTCAGACTATCTGCCATAAGCCTGGCTTATTTAGTAAACTTGTTTTATGGAACAGGCGGCCCCAGGTGTTGAACTTGAAAGTTGTTGGGTTTTTTTTTTTTTTGTCAAGCAGTGTTTGCAGGTTTGAGTTCAATGGAATGTGGCAAACGTTCAATTGTATTAAGCGGTGGATTTGTTTTGTATTCTAAACTAAAAATTTGAGTTTTTCTTTCACACGAAGCCAAGTGCATACTGAATCGCGATCCGATTCAAGCTATCACGCAGAACAGAATCAATAATCCGATTCATTTTTAATTCGGACAACATTGCGTGCTCTGAATCAAAACAGAAGGCGGAAACACTGGGTACGCGACATGTTTGCTTAACGTTACGTGTTATGAAGGCATGGTTCAAGACAAATCGGCATACGGTAATATCACTAATCAGACATTTATTGACAATTTTCCTGGTGTTCGAGCCAAGGCCTACGTACTTGGCAAATCGGCTCCTTTCAAGAGATGGCGCCCTGCAAGACAGACAAATATCTGCAGAGCCCTTAAAGAGAATAAAATGTGAGGAAAAAGTATATAATATATATATATAATAGTTAATCGCTACAGGGATTGTGTGATGCTGGTGCTTTAAAACGTGATGGGACACTTAAGTGTAGCATTCGCTGACCAAATACAAAAACATTTGGAGCTTAATCAGCTAATATGTTTTAATCACACCTACACCGCCATCTACTGTTCGAGAATAGGAAAACAGTTGCTTGACTGTCAAGGACATGGCACATTATATGACACCACCACCATTATAAGCAAGTAAATTCCCAAGATAAACATCTTTATACACACGGCAGTAATGTATACAAACCGCAATAATGATCTATTCATCTCTTTCATACCTGTGCTGTGCACAATAGTCCGATATCTTTGTAGCCTTTGCCCTCAGGCCTTGCTAATTTGACTAACCTATCTAAATATATACACATCATGATCATGAAAGTGCATATTATGGGCCTGCAAGAATAAACAAGCTCTCTTGTTCCCTCTGGGTAGCAGATCAGCGGTGAGGCTGTTGCTATAGAAACGCAGGCAGCACAGGTTGTCGTCGGGTGTTCTCTGGAAAGGTAGTGAAGGTTCACTCGTATGTCAGGAAAGTAGGCAGGCGGATCTGAGGAACGGCGATTTAAAGGAAATAAAGGAATTGGGCAGAAGAAGGACATGTCGGAGCGAGTAGCTTCATGTGGGAACCTGTATGACACGAACACGCTTCTGCTCCGGTATTGCAACGGTAAGTTTGGCAGCGACTTGACTGGGCATTCATAATGAATGCGCTAGAGAGCCTCACGAGATGGTTTGTTTTCATTACGCAGGTGGATAACGTTAGCGAGTTTCGTCTTTGATATTAATACATTTTTAAATGAACATTCCAGCAATGTAATGTTATTGACGTGTCGGTGCGTCACTGCCCGCGAGGCTACAACAAAAGAAACTGTCTCAGTGTTGTCAGTGATGATGAATACATTTGTTTAAACTATGATCAGTCATATAGCCTACATGTAAATTTTATTTTCCCCTAAGGCATTTTCTTATCGCATATGTGCGGTTGGGATCAGTGTTAGGGTACAAACAAAAATGAACATCTACCGTGACTCAGAGATTCGGGCTAATGTTCAATGTAAGAAATAAAAATATATGATTTCTTGTGTTGTTTACATTTTCCATTATTTTTTTTCTTATGCTGATTCAGTTTGCTTCTCTGGGCTTTTGTTGTTTGATTTCAGCTATGCATAATGTTGTGGTGGAAAGAATGTACTGAGTTACCTATTTAATCTAGTGTATAACGTTATGCACCTATTAAGATGGATTTACCCTGTACACAGTGTAGAGATAAAGCTCAGTAGTAAACATAATGGGGCAGTTTCCTGAACAGGGTTTAAGACTAGTCCTAGATTAAAATGAATGTTAAAAGCTGTCTAAACTGGAAAAGGCTTGCACTGAGATATCCTAAAATACATCATTGCCATTGTTTGGTCTTAAAATGCTCACAGATAATGCATTTTTGTCTAGTTCTGGCTTAATCTAATTCCTGTCCTGGAAACCGGCCCTATGTCTGTTGTCAGCATTATAATGACTACTAATGCAAGGATTTTGGTTTGAAATGGGATAGTAAGATTTAATTTAATTTTAATAAACAATAACTTTAAGATTTTTATTTACAAAGCAGTTGTTCTCAGATAGCTTCGCTATAAGAGCCAGCTTTTATACTGTCAAGTTGTGAACAAGCAGAGCACCAAATTTGATTATGATATAGAGTTTCATCATGAAAACATTACATTTACATTCATGCTTTTAGCAGATGCTTTTATCGAAACGCAAAACTAATTTGTCAAATAGCAAACAATATGTATTATTTACAATGGCAGGTTTATGAAACGAGCACGCTTGAGAAAGGAGAAATGTAGTGACAAAAAAAAATATTTATTTATTTATTGCATAAGCAAAATTACAGGCATTGTGTCTGACAATTTTGTAAATGCATAGTGTAAACAATAGCAGAAATGTGATTTACCCATCTGAAGCATTGTTCTGAATATTGCATTAGTATTTGACAGACTACCAACTGACAAATGTGGATCAAAATATCATAAAGTCTTTTTAAACACATGGCCTTTGACTTCAACTTCAAAAGATTTGGATAAGATAAGATGTTTCTCCTTCCTTTTAGGAACAATCAGCCAACTAGTTTAATGATTACTTGGTCAGTTGCATTTACTGATTTCTCCTGAACAGTTTTTGTCCCTTGTGTTCCATTATTTGAGAACCGCTGATATAAAATGCACTTCAATATCTTCAGATATGATATAAGTATTTATCTTGATTATCTTGAACAGTTTACATATATACAGCTGGTGCAAATAAATAATATCATACAATCAATCACTGAATGTCTTTTTAGCAAATTCGCTATCTGGCATCCTCATTTTAACACCCATTGTGCGCAGCTTGTTGTAAAAACGACTATTTCATGTTGGTTCTGGTGAATTACAGGTTCTCTCAAGGATAGGTATCACTGTACGTGGTCATTGTTTGGGTTTTCCATTAAGTCAATTTCTGCGACAGATGGTTTGGCTGGACGACAGATGGAGGAGTAGACGGTGTAGATGAGCCTGGGTCAGTGAGACAGTGTCTGTCGGTGTTGTACAGTTGGATGGTTTCGACTGATATTAAACACTGGTTCTGCATAGCTATCTGAGGTCAGGCTATGATATTAGCAATTAAATTTGTACAGAAAATGTGAATCCCTAATGTGAATCGTATTGATTAAGAAAATGAGCATGCGCCCTAGGGGTATAAAACAACAAGTCGCAAATTGTCAAAAGCATGTACACACTTCAGCGTCCCATTGGTTGAGAGGCTGGTCGGTGCACTTCCTGGTAGTGCCTGGCCAATGCATCAGTCAGGTCTGGAGTCGAGCCAAAGCTCTCTCTTTGCCAACAGCACCACCAGCAGTTTTCTACCGCATAGGAGACGGGTATCAGCGTCCTGTTACAAACATCACCCTTCTCCCCTTTACACACAGCACTGAGTGGTAAAAGGGTGGGGGAGGGGGAGGAAGGGAGGTCCAGACACTGGATCAGCCATCCAGCAAGCCAAAGGGGAAGGTGGGAGAAGGATACATTGGCCAGGGACGTGTTTGGCACCTTTAGGAACCCCCTAGAGAGCTGCAGAGGATCAGGCTGTCTGAGCGGGTGACTGACAGGCGGACATACTGACTGGAATGGCAGGTAGGAGTGGAGTAAAGCAGAGTGGGATGATGAATATTTCAACACACTCGGTCACTGAGCATCCGGTTTCCTCTAGACTGCTTTTGTCTTCCAGCATCACTATTCAGCTTGATCCTGCTTTCTTCTCACCTTCCTCTTTTTCCTCTTTTTCCATTTTTTCTTTCACTTTTGTTATTTCAGTTGACATGCTCACCACCTGCTGATGGTGCTTTACAGCTGTGATCTCCATGTGTTAGCGGTGCAGGCACTAAGAAAAGGCTTATTACAAATGCACGGTTAGCGTGGGGTCAGTTGCTTTGCCCTTGAGATTGATACAGAGACAAGGAGTCATTGTTTAATGTGAAATACTAAGGAGATACATTTTTAAAAATGACAGAAAAATTCCCTTTAGTTTTGTTTTTTGAGTGTATATATATAAGTTGTATTTTTATATGAAACACATTGGATGGCTTCCAGGTGACTCAGCATTGTTACAGTAGCATTTGAAACTTTCTCAATTGTTTGCTCATTTTTGTTTTCAATTGATTTTAATAGATTATTTCTGGTAAGAACACATTTTAATGGATAAATATTAATATTTGTGATGTTTTGACACATATGTACCTGCAAACAAGGTTTTCTTGGGACAAATTTTTTTTTCTCATTCACTTCAAAACCAAATAGATCCCAGTGTTGTTATAGTGGATGTATGAAGTGACAGGTGTCCTGGCAGGGTTAATGACTTAAACGTTGAATCTTGTACATTAAGATGAACTTTTAATAGGAGTGACTTTTTTTCAAATTCTTTCAGTTTTACAGATATGGACAAACTCTATGAATTCTTATACTATAACTATCTGTCTCTTTCAGACGATAATGTGTCAGCTGGGAGTGGGATGGAGATGGATGACCGTCTTTCTCACCTGGAGCAGAGGGTGCAGCTGCAGGAGGATGAGATTCAACTGCTAAAGGCGGCGCTGGCGGATGCTTTGAGACGGCTGGGCAGCTGTGAGGAGATCACACAGGCCAGCAGCAAGAAAGGTGGACCTACTAAAGGTCAGAGCTTCAACATGGCTCACTGCTTATTGCCATTATGTCTTAAAAGCTTAGAAAACTGACCAAATGAAAGATACTTACCTAAAGCAACTTACAGTGAAAAAAAAAATCAGAGAGTAACCTTGTCTAAGGGTGTATTAATGTTTGATAATTGTAAGATGCAATCTTTATGTTAGCATAGATAATTCAACCCTAAGAACCACAGGGATGTAATGTAATGCATAATATAGCGGTTACATAAAAAGTTTCCATGTGGGAGGTGAAGAGAATTTGCATGTGATCTCACTTGTGTTCATCTGTTTCTTCCTTTCTGATTTAGTTCGGCAGATATTGCAAGCTCTGCCATCAAAGCCTCTGACAAATGGCTATGTGCAAACAAAACGCTTGAGTGGCTATCCGTCCTCTCCCTCCTCTCCGAAAAAGGAGGTGCTGATGTCTATCAAAAGGTGGAAGTTATAAGCAATATATATTTATAAAATATTTTTTCAAAAGGCATTTTTATTAGAAGATATGCTGGTATCATACATGTTAAAATTTTTTGCATTGTTTCCGCACAAGCAACATTAGTGCAGTATTACTTCTCCACCTCCAGGTGGTGATATTGAGTAGAAAAAAACTACTTGGACCTTTTTAGTTTACACAGGATCGCTACTACATAAAATAAAGGATCTGTATACTTTTAGAAAGCTGGTTTCTTATGCATGTATGGTGAATTATAAATAGTTAATAAAATAGTTATTGAATATTAAATAGTTAATTAATACTTATCATTTGTTATGTGATGTCTGCTGTGCTGTTTAAAACTTCTAGACTGAATGATTAAATAACATATTATCATACTAAATATTTACTACAATATCAGTATATACTGCAATACTACTTAAATATAAATAGTATACAAATATTATGAAATATGGTGGAAAAGTATTAAAATGTTTTAAATAAAAAATTTGCATTTAAATATATTTTAAAAAGTTAAAGGATTTTCAGCTGGATTTTCAGCAGCCACTCTAGTCTTCAGTGTCACCAAATCCTTCAGAAATCTTTCTGCATTTTCAGTGTGGAAAACATTCATTTAGTTTTGTTCTTTTCTTTGATGCCTTTCTTTCATGCCCTCTGCATTGTACCTCACTCATTCTCCTCCACCTCTTGCTCTTGTCTCTGTGTGTCAGGAAGAGCATGTCCACAGAACGCCTGTCCACAGTGAAGAAGGAGATGGCAGACTCCCGCAGCAGAACCACCTCATCCAGCAGCTCAACATGTGGAAAGAGAGACAGGTACCTTTTCTAAATCTAAATAAATTGCATTAAACTCAATTATTGTTCTGTACAAGGAGATAAAAGTTCAGCTTGTCTCCTTCTCTCTGAACCTTAAGTTAAAAATAGATGCTGCCTCTGTGTCTTAATTAGATGACAGATCTGTGGTCAGCAAGACAACAGAGATCAGGGGGGATGGAAGAGGGGGAGCATTCTTAGAAAACAGTTTATAAAATACTATTTAATACAGTGTTGTAAGCAAAATAACACTGTGTATTAGGGATGTGCATCTCCTTAACTGAGGCCGATGCGATACGCATCTCGATGCATAGCCAACGATACGATACATGAAAGATACATGAAATAGCTAGCGATGCGATATGATACACCGCTGTTATGATTCAATTCAACATTTGATGCAGTATGATGCAATGAAACAAATATGGAGGTATACAGGTATTGGGAGCCCTCGTTCTCTGTAACACTGTAAGGCTGAATGTCTTTACAGGTTAAAAAAAGGCGATTGCAAATGTCTTGGAACGAGCAGTTCACAATTATTCAATCCAAATACACTTTATTGTTGGAATTCTTCCTGAAATGTGTCTTGGATCTCAAAGCGTAACCTATTCAATCTAGCATCTGCATGCAAGCCTTCTGTTGCCTGGCAAAGTTGAATATTTCTTATACAAAATGTGAGAAGGGTCAGACATAATTTATTCCTGACAGGCTCTGCTATTTTTTCATATACACATATTGAAAACTTTGCTCAAGTTTATTGTGTAAACTATAATATAGACAGTCGCATAACAAAGTACGCTGGCAATGACATAAATCAAAGCACATGGCACACAGTGTTCAGAGTAGGATGCTGGAAAATACGTCAGAAATAAGATGCTTGTCTATAGCCTCCTGCAGTAAAGTACGCCCTCCTGATGCGTGCAGTTTGAAATCGGCGGCGTAAGGCAGCTGCGACTGAAAAAAAGTTTTGACCGTTTGCTCACCCGGCGCCCCGCTAGCAGTAGCAGGTTCAGCTGAATCCGATTGAGAGGAGGAGTCCGTGCTGCCTGTACATTTTATAGTGGCACGACATATTTTACAAATTCCACTTTGTAAATAATGAAAGTATAATATGTCTACTAATAATTATAAAGAAATAAATCAGGTTTTACCGATGCAGATACGATAGAAACGATGCATCTCGATACAAATGCCAATTTGTATCCGATGCACACATTTTAAACCGATGCATTGCATCGTTAACTTTTTAAGACGATGCACCGAGCGAATCGGGGGAATCTTCCCATCCCTACTGTGTATGATATCATTTCATTTAGCAGTTAATAGATTACTATTGTTTGTTCCGGTTCAAACAGCTCTGACCATGTTTTACTGTTACAATACTGCAGGATGCATTTAAATGCTAAAAAGGTAATTACATGTAGTCCATTACAATATATTTCTGTTTCAAATAGCTCAGTATTCATTTTTAACAATCAAATACTAACGTATCAACCCCAAACCTTTGAGCGTTTCTTAGTAAGAAAGATATTTTAACTATAAAGTGTACTTGTGCATGCAGGGAGAAAGCTAAGAAAGAAAGTGATCAAATAGTGATAAATAATTTATGATGTGTATACATGGATTTCCTGGAAGGAGGGTAAACACTGATGTTCAGGTTAGACATCTGTCAGTAGAAGTGTTATTGACTGAGGTCCCATCAGAGCTGTATAGCAACCACAAAAAAACTCTCATTAAACTTTCATAAACATAAATCCATTAACCGTTTTACCACTTAATATAGTGTAAAAATAAATTCAGTGGTTTTTATGTATATACTACTACTTAATGAAAGTTTCAGTCTACTAAAGGGTTAATTATCTGTTCCAACAAGTTTCCCACCGTGCACCTGCAGGATCTAGTATGGCAGATTAGACATGTTACTAGTGTCTTTTTTATGGCATGATAATTGTTTGAGATCAAACTTTGTATGGTGCATGGCAACCGTGCGCAGTCACTTGTGTCACGCTCACCACTGAAACAGTGTCTTGACCACAGAGTGCTTCATATTACTGCACTGAAGCACAGGGGGGTGTGGTCACCTAAAAAGGGGCTGTCATGCACACTGAGGAAGTGTCCTGTCATTGGCTAGCGAAGTCCATGTTCCTGCAGAGCTGAAGTTGACTCAAACAAGGAACTCAGTCTTTAGCCTGACGCTTCTGCAAATTCCAGCTAGCACTTAAACGGAATAACGGGACAAACAACATGAAGAGGTCGACCAGGTAAAGCTGAAATTCTTGTTAACAGCTTTCAGGTTTTCAAAAGAAAAACTTTTGGTAGTTTTAGGGTGAGGCTGATAATGGAGTTGCTTTCAGCTCCCCACAACAAAGCAAACATAGGTAGGCAAACAGGAATATTCTCATCATCATGGCTTCTTTTGATAAACAAAGCGAACGCACCTGGGCTGAGTTTGTGTTTTAACTTCCCTAACGGGAACAATAGCATAGATGTTTAGAATTAAACAGCATTTTAATTTGCTGTTCACTTTAGTATATTTTATGCAACATTTTGTGAGTCGTTTAACAAAAATGTGCATGTTTTTCATCTGGCTTTGATTATCATGTACGTGAAGGCTATCCATCCAACTTCCATTCAAGCTGAAGATATGTAATGCATGGGTTTACTATTTACTTTAGTGCAATTTGAGGCAGATATTGATAGTTTTTGCCGCTATGCTGCATGTATTAAACATGGAGCCCACCTACTGCCACACACACACACATACGCACAGCTTTAAAGGCAAATTAGAGTGAGTGCTTTACTGCAGGAAAGAAAAAGGTTTGAAGCACATCATGTCCAAAGAACTTTCTTTTATTGAATCACTTCCTTTGTAATTCAGTATAATCCATAGAGATATTTTGCATGCATATCTAGTGCTGTGTTTTTAATGTATAAAATACATGAAAAGTCAAATTGGAACACGTCATCAATGCTGTTTGTGGTCTAGATGGGTGTGTGCATAGTCTGTGCATTAGTATAAGGCTTCTTTGAGGCCAAGTACATTAGTGGCACATGCTTCCAGCATCATATTGAGTTGTGATTGCTACACAGCCTAGAGTGATTACTGGTAAAATAGATTTTTCCTGTATGTATTAATGAGAAAATGGCTTGCCATTTTGTGTTTCATCACCTTAAATCAATTTGTGGAGTCCTGAAATGCTCCTAAAATTCCCTTTATAAATAGAAATATTTTTTATACAATAAGCGTTATGTTGGTTGAAAAATGAACACCCACTAAGT
>JAUMHQ010000075.1:8372382-8395648 GCA_032361165.1 Enteromius paludinosus | reverse complement strand
TGTGAAAATAGGCGCAATTGGTAGAAATTTGTACTTCGTTTAGTACTGAGATGTAAATTTGCAGACGCTCCCTAAAGCAGCATAAGCGAATGTTAAATCTAAAATGAGACATCATTTTACAGCGCTCCGTTTTCGTTTTAAGACGGCGTTTATAATAAAAAGAATCATTGTTTACACTGGCGTTAAACCTTCCCCAGAGTTTTCAAACTAAAACATGGTCTGCAGCGTTTTCAAAAGTGTCCGTTTTTTGAGAGTGGAAAACGCCGGGACAGGCGCGTAAAGTTATGCTTTTTAAAACGAAAACAATAGTTTTTGGCTGAACAGACGCAGAGAGAGCTGCGCTGCGGGAAAGATCGAGACACCTCGCGCTCGTGCTGCAGTCAGCTTCAGATAGGCTACATAATATTTTAGCTTGCTACAAGCAGGATACACACAAAGCACGTTCAACTCAGACAGGCAGACGGTCGTAGTAATAAACACCGTTACCATTCGCGTGTCCGTGCTTAATGCGCATCTCGTGAAAAGCATTTTGGGGGCCCCTTATCTTTGGGGGCCCAAGGCAGTTGCCTACCTTTGCCTAATGGGTAAGTCCGCCCCTGAGCACCCCATATTGACAGAAAAACAGAATTGTTGACATTTTTGCTGAAAAAAGAAAAACTGAAATATCACATGGTCCTAAGTATTCAGTATTTAGTAGAAGCACCCTTTTGATCTAATACAGCCATGAGTCGGGAAACTCATACAGCTAACTAAAACTGGTGCTATACAACGTTACAATCGATGTACCTCAGAAGTCAGATGTCAGTGCTGGTAATGAGCTTACACCCAATTCCCTGTTGAAAAAACAGCATATGCTGGTTAGATATATTTTGAAGCTGGGATGCTAGTTTAAGCTGGTTTATGTTGGTTTATGTGGGTCCTTTTGCTGGTTTATGATGGTCATTTGCTGGCAAAGGACCACCATAAACCAGCAAAAGGACCATATTAAACCATCATAACCCAGCATATACCAGCAAAGGACCAGCATAAACCAGCATCCCATCTTCAAAACATAACCAGCATATGCAGTTTTTTCAGAAAAGTCAGAAAAGACCATTTCAGGAATACTAGTTGATCTAAAACATAAAAGTTATATTTTGCACA
The DNA here is from genome assembly GCA_032361165.1 of Enteromius paludinosus. NCBI lineage: Eukaryota > Metazoa > Chordata > Actinopteri > Cypriniformes > Cyprinidae > Enteromius > Enteromius paludinosus. The sequence continues at coordinate 8,394,505 of JAUMHQ010000075.1, read as the reverse complement.
AATATCATGTTTTGGGGTTGAATAGTACTGTGTGCAGTTATTGAGACACAGATGAACATTGTATTCTGACATTTTTGTGCTTCTCCCTAGATTCCAAGACGGAACTCTGTCTTGGGAGGGTGTTCCAGTTAAATGTTAATAAAGGGAATTTGGAATTTTATATATAAGTATTTGATCAGAATCTAAAAAAAAACTGGGGGGGGGATTACTGTGTCAATTAACTGTTTGAACACTTGCTTATCAGACAGATTTCTGAACCTCAAAAACCTGTTATTTTGCTTTAAAATAGTCCAGCTACACTCTGTTTATGATTCTAAATTAGCAGTTTGAGGTCGTTAGCTGTCATAAAGACAACTGTGCACCACACAATCGGCCAAAGTCTAAGTAGCAACATGGGCAAAACCAAACAGCTGTCAAAAGACACAAGAGACAAAATTGTAGACCTTCACAAAGCTGGAAAGAGCTACGGGGCAAGTGCCAAGCAGCTTTGGGAAAAAAGAACAACTGTTGGAGCAATTGTCAGAAAATGGGAGAGGATAATGATGACTGTCAATGTCCCTTGGACTGGGGCCCCACTGAAGAACTCTCCTCGTGGGGTATCAATGATGCTAAGTATGGTGAAGAATCAGCCCAGAACTACACGGGAGGAGCTGGTCAGCCGTGAAGTGAGCTGGGACCATCGTTTCCAAGGCTACTATCAGTAATACACTAGGACGTCATGGTTTAAAATCTTGAATCACATGGACGGTTCCCCTGCTTAAGTCAGCCCATGTCCAGGCCCGTCTGACGTTTGCCAGGGACCATCTGGACGATCCAGAGGAGTTATGGGAGAAATCCTGTGGTCAGATGAGACCAAAGTAGAACTTTTTGGTCTTAAATCCATTCGCCATCTTTGGAGGAAGAAGAATAATGAGTATCATCCCAGTAATACCATACCTACAGTGAAGCATGGGACTGGAAGCATCATGCTCTGGGGGTGTTTTTCTGCACAGGGGACAGGACAACTGCACTGTATTAGGGAGAGGATGAACGGGGCCATGTTTTGTGACATATTGGGCAAAAACCTCCTTCCCTCAGTCAGAGCATTAAAGTCGTGACTGTGTCTTCCATCATGACAATAACCCAAAGCACACAGCCAGGAAACCCAAGGAGTGGCTCCGGAAGAAGCATCTCATGGTTCTGGAGTGGCCTAGTCAGTCTCCAGACCTAAATCTAATTGAAAATCTTTGGAGGGAGCTGAAACTTCGTGTTGCTCAGCGACAGCCCCGAAACCTGACAGATCTAGAGAAGATCTGTATGGAGGAGTGGGCCAAAATCCATGCAAACCTGGTGAACAACTGCCGTTTGATCTCTGTTATTGTTAACCAAGGCTTCTGTACCAAATATTTTTGACTCAAGTGATCAAATACTTATTTGACACAGTACTTCCCAAATAAATTGTTAAAAAATCATACAATGTTATTTCCGGATTTTTCTTTTTAGATTCTGTCTCTCACAGTGGAAATGCCCCTATGCTAAAAATTGTAGACCCCTCCATGATTTCTAAGTAAGAGAACATGCAAAATCACAGGGTGATCAAATACTTATTGACCTCATTATTGACAATATGCAGATTTTACAACAGACATTGCGCAAATTTCTAATTTTGCCATGAAATGTTATTGCTGATTGATAGGGCCATCTTGTACTGGGATTGACTGTATTTATTTATTTTTTGCATATCCTCTTCCATGGCCACATGGGACAGTAAAGTGTCCATCTGATATGCAAAAACTGCAACATTTCTATTCACATACATTTGTTTTTGCCTACTACAAAGTGAGAAAGCAAGCCTTGTCTCGATTGTAGAACACCACGTTATGCATGAAATTCAAGTGAATGTTCACACATGTTCATGTAGTGCATGTTTACATAAAAGAACAATGGAAACGCAGTGGTCTGCGGTCTGTGTAAAGCAATCCAATCCAATAATATGATAATGAACTTATCTGGAATCCAGTAAATTTACACTATTTATTTATTTATAGAGCATTAACTGCAGTAATGGCGTCTATTACAATTTTTATGAGTATTGAGCCAAAAAATATTTTCCATGTCAGCTTTGTGCCTCAGTGTTCATGCTGTTTACATTATTGATGCAGAACAAAGGAGCATTCAGTCTTTGTTTATCACCAGAGAGCAGGACAGAGGGCAAAGGAAGTAATTTTCTTTGAATTTTCATAACCTTTTAGATCACAACTGCCTACTTGATATATCAAAAACATTTGGATTACTTTGCCACACTGTTATCTTGTGGTGAACAAAGCAGTAAACAGATATTTTAAAAATCTATTGTCTTTTTGGCACAACATATCCAAAGTACAGTATATTCGCTGTATAATATAGACATGTTGAGTTTCTAGAGTATTAGCCTATGTTATGGATTTTTTAGGCGTCCAGGCTTTGTAGCCACCCAGACTCCAGTGTGTGACCTGACATTCCAGCCTTGTCGCATCCTGAACCCACAGTTTTCAGCCTGCTCCTTGGAGACGAGGTGACAGAACAGAAAATAAGCATTGCTGTCATCTGGGATTGCAAGTCAGCGTCAGGGAGGAAGGGAATTCGTCCAAGATGTCCCTAAACACACTGCAGAAAAGAGTCCTAATGCAAGTGTGTAATGGCTTCTGACCACTTCACAGATATGAATTCTCCTTCCCCACTGTGTATTCCCAATGCACAGGGAAGCTGATTTATATGTGCTGTGAAAGATATGCTGACACGGTAGTTATTTCTCCCTGACTTTAAGACTGTATCAACTTGTAGCTGAAAGTGCAAATCCATCCCATGCTGTTTTTGACCACCATTCTGATATGCACTCTTTGCTTGCATTAACACACCACAGGTACTTTATGGATGTGACACTGGCAGTTGATAATATTGTAATTGGATTTCTCCACGGCATGCCCTGGGACAGAACATCAGTGCTGATTGATGTTTTACTAGATTCAAGTCAGAAAACTGAAATTGTGACAGAAATATCCATGGACTGGGAGAAAACAATACAGTGGCTTACAACAGAGCAAATGCCTGTTCAATATCATGCACCAGACTATAAGGATGTGTGCCATTCAGAATTGAATTGAGAATACATTTCTGACTTTTAATTAAGGATTCAAATTTGCAATTTAAATTAATTTAAAATCAAGAAAAGGTAACAGATTATAATAAGTTTGGTAACCAATTCGCACTATTAGCTAGTTGCTTATTAACAAGCCTATTATCAACATATTGGCTGGTTTATTAGTACTTATAAAGCACAGATTCTGCATGACCATATTCTCCAACCCTAACCTGAATACCAAAAATTAACTAATAATAAGCATCAAATTTTAAAAGTTTTTAAAAGTTTATTTATTGAGTTTATTAAGGTTTCCAATAGCGAGAACAAGGACCTTAAAATAAAGTGTGACCATAAGTTAAGATATAAAATAAAAATATCAATAAGTATAAAATAAAATACTTCTAAATCTTAAGCTGCTATTAATACATTTTTAAAATTAGTTATTGTATCTGTTATTTTGTATTTAATGTTCCTGCGCTAACATAAACTAACGATAAACAGATGTGTTTTTATCAACTACACTAAAAAAGGTGCTTGGAAAACACTTTCAATTTCCCAGAATGTATAAGCTTTGTAGTATTTATTGGAACAGCAATTCAGTGAATTTGTCTTTTTGTTATTCCATGTGAGAACCAGTCATGCAGTAGACATTACTCATCCAGATTTCAACCTGCAATAGAAGGCACATGCAAAGACCTTGAGCACACTAAATGAACAAAAAAATGCCATTGAATTGCTATTTTCATAAACATGCAAAATTGAAGCTATAAATGTAAGGCTAGAAGCAGTGTTGTTGGTGCATGTGATCAGCCAAACAGCCTATCTAGATGTCTTCAGGAAATGTAGGGAATTAGCATATGGAACATTTCACGGAACAGGCTTGCATTTTTAAAGGTCACGTGGAAACTATTTCTGTGTCAAGGTTGGAGCACTAAGAGGCTGTGGTTTGGAAACTATCTCCGCCGCAACAAATTGAATTCCGCAGGTGAATTTAGCTCCTTCTAATATGATACGGTATTGAGCAGGACATCCAGATGTTTCTGAGATGAATCCAGGCCAGTGCAATGAATCCGGCTTCTCTTTCAAGCAGTCAAATACTAATTCTGTTGCTCTTATCTCCTTGGAGATTTGACTTGCTTTGTTTATCAGGCTTGTTTGTGCAATGCATTTGACACACCATTTGTCACAGCTGCAGATTTGCTTGATGTAGCACTGCTTCATTACAGAGTTATTGTGACCTCATGTGACCGTGGATTATGAAGCACAGATGTAGAAATTGTCCACTTGCAACAAACGCTATAAAGCGTGATGCTTATTTATTGTAAGTGCAGAAATATTTCTACTCATCTTTAAATAGTTTACATATTGCTTTATGAACTCGCAAATGGATGTAACCCAAAAGGCATATGTTAAAACAAAACAATTATCAGGATTATTTCAAAACAAGTGATTGGAAGACTGAGACTGACCTGGAACGCCCTGAGAGTGATGCAGTCTTTGTTTGTTCATCAAACAATCAAAACGGCTTTTATACTCAGGCGCATGATGTTTTTTGAAGCCTGGCGCTACCTCTAATCATGTTTTCTAAAAGAGAGTGCAGTTGAGGGAGGCCTAGGCATGAGTTTTAATGGACTCTAATGGGCTTGTTAGACCTTGGGGGAAACCATTGTGATGTACAGTACATGGAGGTGATTCAATACTGTTTGCAGGTAAGTTCAGTTTTAAGTGGCTGTCTGCTATAAGTAGTTGAAGACCGTTGTCATCACTGCATTATTGGCAACAGCATGTGTTACAAATTCCATTTAAGTTATTAGTCTTAGCTCAAGCAGATACTTAAAAACAACCAAAGTTTTACTAGATTGTTTTGGTGTTTATGGTTTAAAATGTTCAGCATATTGTGTTTTAAAACATAGTTTTAAATGTTTTTCCCCTAAAGACGTATTGGTTTGTGGTAAGGTCCCCTTAAATCTAGTTAATCTATCTGGCCCGAGGAGGTAAAGGATCCGTGTCGAATAGTAGACGCTACGTGACGAAACGTAATTATTTATCACTGCAGTAGGCTATATTTACGTTGTGGTTATATCACGTTTTCGGACACAGCTAGGCTACTTTTTAAAAGTTAACATCTGATATTTCTCCACTTTGGAGGTTCTGCGCAGTTTTGAGATTTTAAGCTTAAAATGTTTGCATTCCATAGACTTTTGTAGTCTTATTGTTTTCTAAAAAAAAAAAAAAAAAGAATATGTGAATAACTACCGATTATAGGTATTTCATATCTAGGTTTAGTCACAATTTACGTTATCATATTTGGTGCATCTATTTCATAATATTTATTGGACTCTGCAAAGAAGTGACATTTTGGCAGGAACTCATTTGGCTCCGTAAAACGAAAGATGCACGAAAAAAACTGAGAATGTTTTGAAACAAAGTTTCATCATATCCACATGTCAGCCTTGGCGAGCCCATCTCGACCTGCCAGCCAATATTTCAGTGGGACGGTCAGTGCTGGATAACGCACGTCACATTTCTCCTCAACCTCCGCGAGCTGCTCACTTTCAGTTTGCGCTCTGCAACTTCGCAAGTGTCTGTCGGCTTGTCCGCTGGTGTGAGGAGAAATACAGACTCTACGGCTGCTTCGATGTAAATCGTGCTCGATGTTTGCCCGGATCCTCATTCAAATGAGGGAAATGAGAGTTTTGTTGTCGCCGCGCGCGCTGTTTGGAGATACAGAGAACATCACCTCTATCACTGGCAGTGTGAATGTCGCTATTGCTAAATGACCTGTGGGCACACTCTCATGTAAGTGTCATCATTTAGTGTTTTTTCTTCGGCTATGGATAAGTGTGGTGTTAGGATAAATATTGTTGAGTCCATTAATCTCGTTTGTTTTACGTCAGTGCTTTCATTACTTTTAAAGCTACTGTCAAAATAGCTACAATTTTGCAACACAATTGCACTTATTGCCACGTCTTAATATGCTTTCGAGATCTGATATTATGTAATTTAGGCGTGTGATGTATAACAAGACATTAGACTGATAATGCATAGACAGTAAAAGTTATTGGGGTCATTCTGCGAGGTGCCTTTTTAAGATACGTTATGGAAATAGCTATGAAACCTGGTAACAGGTTTGATGGTATCAGTGTTGACAGTTTTACTGTTCATTTAGTCATTACAAGCATTGTGAGGACATGACGCTACTGAGTGTTCAGCGTATAAGAAAGAGAACTGAACACTGATATTTCTACAAATTTACACTTTTGGTAAGCACTTTTTTACCATGCAAAATCATCATAATGGTATTGATCATTTAAAATTATACCTCACTAACAAACCTAACAAAGTACAACCAAAGTCACATATAAAGTCACATGTGTACATACGAATCTAAATCATTTAGTATATCTTTCATTGCAATTTCTTAAGTGTTCAGTGTAGCATAGAGGACTTGGAAACTCAAAACTGTGACAGGCAAAAAAGTGTCTAAAACTACACACAGTAAAAGTAGGCTTCTCATTGTTAAATGTCATTATTTACACATGTATTCATTGCGACAGACACTAAATACACCCTTTTGTGAAATGACTCATTTACGTTGGCTACATACCGCTCACTTAGAAAACATTTCAGATGTTTTTAATAAGCCATAATGTTAACCTTTTCAATTAGGCATAACTGTAAAGGACAACAGCCTCTCTGTAGTTATAATAGCTGATGTATTAATGCATTTAGTTTGATGCTTGAATGTTTTTTCCAATGAATTCCTCTGTTGAACACATGTTATAGTAGGTTCAACAATCAATTTAACACGGGCCTTTGGCAGTGTTTACAGCATGCTACTTATTGCATACAAAACAATATATTTTCTCTCACATTTGTCATATAAAAGAGTCAGTCACTGCATACCCATTTTTGGCATTGGATGACAAAAATATATAAAAACCGATAGCACAGTAGTTGCGTTTCATTTTTCATTTTAGCTCAATAGCTGTTTTACGTAACACAATATGAATCCAATACAGTGGCTGTGCATGTAAACCTGCTGCTTGTGTTGTGTGTATTCTCCTCTTCTCCTTGCTGTCATTTGTGACTGACTTGTTTCTTACAGCATCTCCATTCAGAGACAAAGGGTAGTGTGGCGCTCTTTTCTGGAATGTTCCCTTGTGCTATGGCTGATATGGCGTCTCCCTCTTGGTTTTGTTAGGAAACAAGTGCAACATTTTATCATTCCTTTTGAGCAAACAGTAATTGCCCTCTTGGGGATGCGAGATAAGAACTAACATTAAAAGCATGACTAGAAGAGAAGAGTAATCTTCCTGTGAACCAATGAGGTGTCTGCTCCAGTGCCACCCGTCTGAGCTAATAAGGGTGTTTTGTGAGGGTAATGTCTGGTTTGAGCACCAGATTGTGTGAGAGAAGCTATAACCCAGTGGCATGGTGGCCTCACAAGTGGCTGTTTTCAAACTTACTAATGAACTCATAGCATTTAAGTGTATAATTAAATATGTGGAGTAATATGTAGTTTGAAACACCTACAGTAGGAGCAGATTGTATTGCGCCAGTGGTTCACAGCAAAAGTTGAATTTAATGGCTAATGAAGCTATTTGCATAGGGCTTTTTGCGGTCTGCCTTTTTACCTTCAGTGCAGCGGAGTATTAGGGAAACAATGCAAGCCTCTAGGTGTATCAGTGAGTTCTACTGAATTCTGGTCAGCAACCTGACACTGACTTCAGCAGAAACATACCATATATCAAGCTATATCATATTACGCCATCAGACATATGCTTATCTTGCATACCTATCTCCCTCACCGGAGGCTCGAAGTGGATCGTGATTAACACGGCTGAATTTTGAATGGCTGGATCAGTAGAACCCTGTGTAAACATTCCCACCATGTCAAGTGTGTTATGTAAAATGCAAAAAACGCCAGCAGTCCACCAGGTCTCTGATGCAGCGCATTGTTGTATGTCTCACCCCACTTTGTAACTCAACACGTTCTGTATTGGCTGGTAATCTTCAGCCCCTTGTGGTCCTCTAGACAAAAGTAGAAGCTTTTAGTGAAGCTATTGGTGTAGTCACTTGTGGCAGTATTGACGTGCAAGAATAAAATACTGAGGTTAGGTCATCGCTGACAATTTAGATGGCTCAAAGTGAAACGTTTAAACCTTTCCTATAGGCTCTTACATCTACAGCTTTTAAAAGGCTTTCAACAATGGCGGAAAAAAGTATATTTATTAATGCAGTAGGTAGAGGAAGATAGAGACAAGCCTCTAAAAGTATGTGTTGTTCACAATTTTGAAACAAGCACATGCTGTTTTTGTGTAGTGTGGGTTTCTTTGACAGGCAAAGGTCCTGTTAATTATTGTCACGTTAATAGTTTTTTATCAGCATTGTTATCAACAAGGACTATTGAAGGACCTATTAAGCTTTATTATTAGACTTTTATAAGAAGATAAATGATAAAGTGTGTAATTATGTTTTGGTGTGACTCAAGCTGCCTATCAATCTTAAGCTGCACTCTTGGCATCTATGGTTCCATGAAGACTATTTTATATCCATGGAAGCTTCCGTTCCACAAAAGGTTCTTTATAGAGGAAGAAGTTTCTTTACATTATTGATGTGTTCCTCACACTAATTGCTAATTCACATTAGCAAAATCTGGTGGGCAAAAATGGTCCAACCTGGTCTCATAAAAATATGCACCTCTGTGCACTTTTTGTGCAACACTGTTTGTATGTGCCTTACTGCACGTTTCGCCACAGTTTCAAAGAGAAGTGTCCACTGAGTGGCCCTAAAACACAGGTTCATATATGTGAACCTATAGTACATATGTATGTGTTGCGGCAGCTCACAGTTGAAATATCCATGGACTGTTGCTAAACGGTTAACACTCTATCATGTTGGAAATATGCCCTACACATCCAGTCCAACCCTAAACCTACCTGTTAGTGTTAACAAATGCAAAACTGATATAAAACACATTTACTGATGCAGCCGTGTCAACTCACTTTGACACAGATTTAAGATGTTTTGTCAAACCGTAGCACTCCATGAGCTATCCAACAAACCTGTCTATGAAAACCAATATTTTTGAAGCTGATGTGTGATGCTAATGTTCAAAACATCAGTTTTTTAAATATCCCAACATATTAATATTGTTCTTGAGGCATAGTAACATTCACATTTCAATGCTTTCTGTTGTTCAACACTGCACATTCAGGAAGAGGAAACCTTACACAAAACCCCTGCTTGCGTGGATTCCTATTAAAATGGCTGTATTTCAGCCACAAAACTTCAGAGAGGAACAGTTAATGTGCAGGCACCTTACAAATGGTACACTTGGAGAAACCAGAATGGTTCTTTGTGGAATCATTGCTTACTTGTTTAGTGAGTGTATAAAATCATAAAATGCACACACAGGCAATCACAAACATTTCTGGTTATGCACAAATGATCCTTTAGCTTGAGGAACAATGACAGTAAGCATTCGGTCAGTGAAGACATATTTGTGAGAATGTTGTGTCTCCTTGTTGGCCTTCGTAATGGTTTTCAGCTCTTTACCCTGTCCTGACCCTACTAAACTATTTGGCCACTTCAATGTCACATAAACTAATCCTCATGTGCTTTGAAGTTTTTCTCAGCATGACACCACATCTAGTTTCCTTTTAAACATCGCTCTGGTTTTTTGCTAAGCAGGTGCCAGCAATTTCCCCTTCTGTGCTACATTGCTGCCAAGTTACAGCCTGTCAACACAATCGCAGATGAAACAGAACAATAGCAGAAGTGGACCAGATGCAGCAGATGAGATGTGGAGGTGTTTCCTCTGAGCTTTATCAAAAAAAAGCAGCATGAAGCCAGCCGAGCGAGCTTGAAGTGAGATTAGCTTTCTCTCTCTCTCTCTCTCTCTCTCTCTCTCTTTTCCTCGTTTCTGTCTTCAGAAAACATATCGTCATGCTGATACCTGTTCTAATTGCGATTCAGGGTAAAGGTGATTAGCATTTGTGACCGTGCCTAAAGCAGCCGGCCAGTTTAAGCCAAATTAAACCTCACCAATAAAACCCTTGACTGGGGACTTGAGTGGAAAATGTGGCACTTTTATTGAAGTCATTAATTCGCCTTGCAGGATGCCTGCCCTGGTCTCTGTAGAGACACACGGCCACCTCTCCACTGAAGCATAAAACACAGTTAGGAAAGGATTAAATACCTGCCCTGAATCAATACCAAGGGAGACAGGCAGTTCTTACTCAGCTCACCTGCCACGGTCAGTCTGCTATGTGAACGTGGTGTACTGATATAATGGACCGTTCCTTGTAAAGCACATTGCTCCTCTCAGAAACTTTTATCTGAGAATGAATTAAAGGACCAGCGCTTCATTGAACGGTTTTACTAGTGATTCAATATGTCAAATTAAGATTTTATGGCAGTTTTATGCCGGATGAAAAACCCCACACTCTCGCAATGAAGCCTGTAACTGAAGTCTATTAATGCAGAGGTTAGGAAGTTTAATTTTGTGTATCTCTGAATGTTTGTATTCGCTTTTGTGCATGTGTGTGCGTAAGTGTGTGTCTGCATAAGAAATAGACATATCAGGAAGTCAGTTGTTGTTTTTTTCTTCGCTTATGTAATGTACGTATAGCTTACACAACGAGATATGGGTTTATAAATAAGTGAAAGCGTTTACCCACAAAAGGATATATTCTGTACAATATCCAGGCTTATCTGTTAATGCTGTTTAAAAGTTTATGTTCAGTAAATGTTTTTAGCAAAGACATTAAACAGTAAGAAATGTATGTAAGAAATGTAAAAAAAAATTTGTTCTTGCAACCTTAAACTGATTGTTTCCACAAAAATATAAAGCAGCACAACTGTTTTCAGCGTTGATAATTATCAATCATTCAGCATATTAAAATCATTAAATTAACTGGAATAATAGCTGCTTAAAATGAGCAAAATTACATTTTACTGCATTTTTGGTCAAATATATGCAGCTTTGGTGAGCATAAGACATTATCGTTATCCAATAGTACAGACCCCAATCTATTGTGTACAACAGAATCTTGAAAAGGTCATAAAACTACCATAACCCATATGTCCTTTGTTGTGTTTTAAGTAATTTGAAGCTACTTTGCATTAGGAAAAGTCATGAGCATAAAGGAAATGTTGGTTGCTGAAAATCTCTCGTTTGCAGATTTTCAAAAGTGAGGAGGAGACACATGAGGCCTATTTATGTTGGAATACATGCAAACTCAAGTGACATTTGAGAGCTATGGCGGAAAGAAAGCTGATTTTTTTTTTTTCTGTTCCTCTCATAATGCCTATAAATCATAATGGCTTCAGAAGACTTAAATAGTGCATGACTACTATAAACCACTTTTATGGTGTCCTTCTTGAAGCTTGACAGTTCCTGGTCAGTGCATGCTTTCTGCTTTTGTTTCATTGTTGTAGGCAAACCGCGGTTACAGTAACACGCTTACAATAGCTATATACCGAGCCAACATTCCAGACAGCTTAAAAGTTGAAGTGGAACTATATTTTTCTAGGTGCATGAACTCTATGAGTTTCTATTAAGCATTAAAGTTGATGAGCCTGGTTTGTTTGTAGTTGTGCATCTGTAATAGCATCATCAGTGTTGCTTTTGCCCTCAGGTAGACTGCATGGGTTTGTGTCCTGCCTAGCTACCTGCTTATTCATCATGCTGAGCAGTTTGGAGCCCAATTGAATTAGTTCCCTTTCAGTTGCCCAATGTTCTCATGTTAAAAGCCTCTGCTGTTTGAACAGCCAGGTGCGTCCTGGCAGTAAAAAAAAGTTTAGTTAGGCTTCTTGCACCACTACCATCATACTGAATCGACATGTCTCACTTAAAGGAACCAGGATTCAAAGACCATAATATTCATCATTGGTGATGACACATTCATCAGCTCTTTTGTACTGTTGGGTAATGCAGCCCGCAAGACCAGAATGCTGTAAGTCTGTAATTACATTTATCTTTGAATGATTGTGTTTTTTCCACTAAACATGACTCTAGGACAGGAGAGATTGCTGGAGGAAGAATATGTCTTGGTAACATGAAGAATATATTCATGTGTTCTGTTCTGTATTAATCGTTAAATATAATTATGTCACATAGATCTGTTTAGCAATAGCCGATTTTGTGTGTGTGTGTGTGTGTGTCTGTGTGTGTGTGTGAGTGAGTATTTGATTAAAGTGGACTGACAGACCAGCACAAACAGTCCCTGTTTCTTTTGTTATTCATGTCATAACATGTACAACGTTCATGGCTTTTGTAGTTTCATAGTTAGTATTTTACGGAATACATAACAGGCGTCAAACCAGATCCGCACAGTGTTACATAATTTCAGCTTTGTTTCGAAAGTTTGAGTGAGAAAAGGTTACATGACAAGAAAGCCTGCTGACATCTTGTAATCATAAAAATGTAATCTTTTTATCAGCATTTTAGATTATATTAGACATTCATGCATAAGGGAAAGCTTGTGGTTTTTAAAGTGTAGCCTATATATGGAACTGGCCATTTCTTTAAATAAGCTTTTTTTTTATCACATTTATCCCTTCACTTAAATATGATCATTAATTTATTTTAGGTGTAAAAATAGCAAAAATGGTCAAAATACTGTTAAATTAAATTCTAAATTCTAACAAATCATATACAAACACAGAGAGTATAGGTACAGTATTCAAATGACAGACGAGTCACTAAATGGTTAACTGGTTCTTAAAAGTTACTGTACATTGTTGCTGTTTCTTTGAAATGTATCAGTGTTAAAAAGGTTGAAGATATTGGTTGGATACCAGCAGGGAAAGGTGTCAAATCTCACCAGTCAACAATCTAGAAAAAGCAGTTAACCACAGGACTTGACCTCCCCTTTGCGATATTCTCAGGGGATAAGCATGAACCTGATATGAGAGCGGTGAATGCAGTAGCCTTAGTATAGAACAGGACAAATCTGCTTCTTTTTCTGAATTTTTCACATATTTATGATATATTTGATCAAAATAGGGGTTTTAATGGTGGACAACAATACAGTATCTAACCTTGTAAATACACTGCAGTATATGTCATACCAACCCGATCTCACAGCAATTTGAATATATTTTAAGAGGTGTCTAGTTCATTTGAAATAGATTAATTGCTCGTGAGACTGTGTTGGTGATACAGACTGATGACTTTCCATTGAAAATACAATGAGAGATATTCTCACCTGCATTTCTTGATTTGCAGCTACTGCTATGTGTTTTTCCCTCATATAATTACTATGGTAAAACTACCTGTTAGGCTTCTGTGTGTACACCTTGCGAGTGACAACTGGAGAGGCCTTTTAAGATTTACCATGATGACTTTATGTGGAAAGAAATGGATTCTAAGAGCTGCTCTTGAAGGAGCTCATGCTGCTGGGCGATCTCAGGAACAATTTTGAATCACTTTTTCTTTTTTTTGAAGAGTACAAGTTATTTTCAGGCATTTCTTTGTGCCACAGCTGTAAAAACCTTATCAAAGAGGAATTATTGGAGGTGATGAAAAATATGTATTAAGATTCGTGCCTACGTCTGTTGTCACCTTTGATTTGGGCTTCAAATAGTACGTTTTTATCTAGTTTTAGATCTTGCTGTCCTTTTGTCCTTCCCGTGGACATTTTAATAAACCTTGTTTGACCCCGATGTCTGTTGCACGTCCAGGAGTTTTGCCAGGCCGGGCTGTTGTATCCTTGATCAGATCTCCCGCTAATGAGTGAGTAAATGAATAATCAAATGTTTCTATTTTAGATTCAGCCTTTTTTGTGGATTCCTCCCTCTCACTATGCCTCTCTCTTCCTGTCTCTCTCCAGCTCTTTCATTAAGAAATAGCGGAAAGACTAATCTCTCTGCACCTCCTGATTAGAAATCTGCCGGCTCCTCTTACTAACTGTATTTGTTGTTGTGAGGGTGCTGTGATAACATTGGGGTCCTTCCCATCAGTCCAGAAAGGAGGGAGGTTCAAGGCTGAGAGGGTCTTGTTAAGGCCATCATGTTTAAGCTCATGATTTAACATGACCCCATTAAAGCACAGGGACGACTATCACAAAACATAAAGCTGATAACAGCTCTGATAAAATCCATCTGGTCTAAATAATCTAAAAAATGCAAATCGTTACCTCATTATGTATGCAACAGTTGGTTTAAGAAGGTATTTCCGCATTTACATTGTTGTGCGCATGAATTTAACTTTACAGAAAGCTTCAGTTCATTCTTCAAACTGGACAATAACAACATTTGTCGTTTCATGACAGAGCCAGTGCCTTGGGAGATCAGGTCATTCAGGGGTCAAGTGTCCAGCCTTCCTTTTCCTATTAATTTTCCCTGCACGTACCATGTCTGTCACACAAGAAAGTGTGTTTCACACAACAAATCGAAAAACTACATCCACAGGAGAGGGTAACAGAATTGACATTTGAGCCTTAGGAATAAGGCTGATTTGATTGAGGTAATTTCCGTATTTAGATGCACTTGAAATTGAACCTAATTAAACAGGCTTCCTCGGAACGTGATAACATTTCACAGGAGTCGATTATCATTTATTTGTACGTACGCGGCAAAACCACGTTATCCTGTCTGGCTTCTATAATAGATTTTTGGAAATAGCAATAGTTATTGAATGCTCGCCACTAAACGTTGCTTACGCAACATACTGTACCCTTGGGCAGTTTGTTTTAATAGATCAGAACCTGCTGTCCTAAGTTGTGTGTGTTCTGTATCTTTGACATTATTGCTTAATCTTAAGCTTTTGGATACTTCAAGCTAATATTAGGACTATATTCTGCTCTTGAAATCGGGCAAATGTTCATTACTTAAGAGCATCACTTCTCTCTGTGCTGTTTTTCTGCGTGTCTGTATGGAACTTTTTGCATTTCGTAGAAAAAATATAATACAGAGGTTTTCAGAACAACTCAAGGTCAGTAAATGATGACTGAATCTCCATATTTCGTGATAATAATACAATTATTTCATAAGCCTGTAGTCACTTGTTGACAAAAAAAGGATACTTTTTACTAGCATTAGAGGAACAGATCCCATGTTAAAGACATGTCTTTTAAGTCTGAGTTTGTTCAACTTAAACCCACCATTACAGCCATAAACACATTAATTAATAAGTTATCTTAGGAGAACAAAGAATTTGAGATCTTTGAGTACCAGCAATGAGCCATAAATTGTGTGTGAGCATTAGCTGCAAGCCATGGCCATTGTGTTACGACGGGAGTTTATTTACTTTGGTGGTCTGTCAAACATGCAATAGGTTTCAGGTTAATGTGCTATTAGAATTATTCTATTTCGTTAATGAAGAATGCAGAGTTTCACAACTTTTTGTGCCACCACAAAACAAAATGCACATTGATTAGTACCGGTTCTCATTACTGATAAGGTGTAGGCTCATTTTAACACTTCTAATTGGCCATTACGCATTGACAAACTAAAATGGAAAGCCGTAATCAACACTTTTTCTCTGTAACTTAATTGTAGCAGCTGTAATTCCAATCTTTGATATTCTGTTTTTGTACAGCTGTAACTTTACAATTTCTCTTATTCGTTTATAAGTTTTTGCTGAGCAGTCCTCGTCTGAGATGTGTTTTTGATGACGTCATGACACAGTGATACTTCTAATCTCATTAGGGACTATAGAGATTAATATTTTTGTACTCCAGAGTGTCAATTTTGGAGACGAGCGTGATGGTATCACTGACCACTGCTGCAACACAGGTGTCCCTGATTATTCATAGCCTCATTTCCAGTGTTATGGGAAATAGGGACTAATTTGTTCATCATTTCCACCTGTCTATAGAGGGAAAATGAGCATAACAGGTCTTTATTCTTTGCTTTATGTTACCACAGTCATCATGGACAAATGTTTACACTGCATTAAAAGATCTACTTCTTTTGTGTAATGCAAACTTTGATATGATCTGAAGTTGTAAATGCACACAAACTCCATATTTTAATCTGACAGATCTTACATTGTCACTGAGAGGTTATTCCTCTGTACACTTATCGCCCAACCCGAATGAAAATGAAGTCGGGTTGACAACTTTCCAGTGGTTTACATTCCATCATCTTTTTTTTTATTTTACCCTGTGGTGCTTTGCGCTTTTCTCTATTAAAGGGTATATTGTTATCTGCTACTATGAGATATTGATATTGGAGCAGAATGACAGATTGGATTAGGCCGGTGATTTTTAGGCCTCTGTTGGCCGTTAGTGGCCCCAGGCAGGGCAGCAGACCTCTGCTGTTATCTGATTGAAGAGCATCAAGCTCACAAGCAATATTTCAAGATCAGTGACACACTAGGGAAGTTCTCTGTCATCCCAATAACCGATCTGTTCATAGTTATCAAAATAGTGTGCAGGCCATTTTGTATTTATCAGGTTTCCTCAGAACAAAATTGGTTTTCATTTTAGTTTTGTCTTGTATAATTTGTAAAACAGTAGTCCATTTTCTGTTTAGTATTGCAACACTGACAAATATGTCGTAATCTTAACTTTAAGGGAAACCACTTCCACTTTTTTTTGCAACAACCCAAGGCAGCTATTTTCAGTCAAGAAAATGCATCTACTTGAACAGGGATACAGCAAAATCTAGTGTTTGTCAAAATTGTTTAATTAACTAATAAAATCTCATTCTGCTATGTATCTCTGAAATTGTGCAGTGATACCTTCTTAAAGTGATGTTCACCTAAAAATGAAAACTGTGTCATCATTAGCCTATACTCACCCATGTGTTTTTGCAAACTTGTATGACTTTCTTTAGTAGCCAAAAGGTTTGAAATGACATAAGGGTGTCTAAATGATGTTCACACCTTAAGAGAATCAATAATTTTGGTCTGAATATGAGTTCAGGTTGTCATCAAGTTGCCCTGCTAAATAATAATAACAATAATAATAATAATAAAAGCTAAAACTAGCCTAAGCTGGTTGACTGGTCTTAGGAAGTCTGAATTTATCCTGAAATGTGAAAGGTTTCAGTGGGATATTTTAGTTAAGAGAATGAACTGATCTGGTTTTTTTGGGATGTTGACCAATATCCCCAGAGTCTGAATCACATTGAGTCATTTCTCCACATTGTTCAGCTATTTCCTTTGAGTCTGAAATTTTAATTACACTGACTTACTTTGAAGTGCTAAAATTTGTTACATTTAACTTAGGAGAAAAAAAATACAAATACACAATAAGTAAAATATTATGATTCTTAGTGCATGCTTTTTGTGATTGTGATCTTAAATAGGGATGCTAAGGTTTGCACATGCACTGCACATTGCACACTAGCATATCCCATTTATATGTTCTGCACGGTCACAGTTTCTCTATGAATCTATAAACAATCTGAAGCAAACAGCAAGCTTGGTGTCACTCCAGACACTGTGGCTGTGCCACATCACTATGGTTAAATAACAACAAAAAGGCTGCTTGCTTTCCATAATGAGTGCACAGGCACTGCATGTGTCAAATGATGGAAGTAAAAGTGGAATTAGAATTAGTATTATTATTGCTTTGTTTAATTAAAATAATAATAATAAACAATGTATGCAGTTTAAATGAGGATTAAATTGTTTAATTATTAAATACATTTTGTGTTAGTTGATTTTTGCTGTGTAATATTGTGTAAATCTTAAAGGTTTTATAATAAGCTTGCATGTGCAAGGAGCATGTAGGTCACCTGTCAAGTCATAATTTTCTGCTCTGTTTATTTTATATCATATTTCCTCATTCTAGAAAGTACATATAATCTGCTTGATCTAAGGAGAAAAATACAGTAACTCCTTCACACCAAGATCTGCACAAACGTCTGTTCAGAAAGAAACTTCCTCCTAGAGATTCTGTAGCAGCAGATACAAACCTTGGAGAACAAGATGGAGCTTTGTAATGAATGTTAATTCAGTCGAACTCCAAACAAACAGATGCTAATGCGAGGATGAACAAGGTTAGGGGTGGGAATAGGAAAACATACACTCATTGTATCACAGTGCAAATCTAATCTAACAAATACACAGCATGCTCAGAAAAGCATATTTCGCAACAATAATACAAATTTGTGCAAATTCTGCATTGATCGTAAACAGTGAATCATGTGACTCACATTATTGTTCTTTTTCCTATTTTGCAGATGGATGTGGTTGGACACGCCAAAGAAGATTAGTCACTGTGCGACCTTCGGAGATGGAAGTGACTATTACATACTGCTAGAAAAAACCTTGACCCACCTGAAATCACTCCATGGTGATCGTTTTACAAGGATTAATGGCATGTTTTCTTGTGGGCACATCTTTGACCTCTGAGCACTCCTAGAGGTTAAAACGTTAGCCATGAAATGTGGTAGAGACATGTGACACATCAGGCCCACCATGCTCGACCGTAGTGGGCAGCAGTGTTACACTCACAATATAATACATGAAAGCTAAAAGGAAACCTCTTGACTTCCTAGTCTTATTTTTAAACATGGCTTGAGTTGGGACCGTAGAAGCCTCAGCCAAATTCGATGATTATAGAAGTCTCTGAGGAAGCGAAGAGACCATGTGTAACATCTCAACCTCGTGCAATGTTGACTCGAACATAGACCAGTTCTTCCAGCCGGTGCTGTATATTATCGTCATCGTCCTTGGCTTCCCCACCAACTGCATGGCCTTGTGGGCCGCGTACATGCAGGTCAGACAGAAGAACGAGTTGGGCATCTACTTGATGAACCTCTCGGTGGCTGACCTATTGTATATAGCCACTTTGCCGCTTTGGATCGACTATTTCGTCCACCATGACAACTGGATCCATGGTCAAGTGTCCTGCAAGCTGTTCGGTTTCATCTTCTACACGAACATCTACGTCAGCATCGCCTTCCTCTGCTGCATATCAGTGGATCGTTACTTGGCAGTGGCTCATCCCCTGAAATTCGCAAAAGTCCGCAGGATCAAAACAGCCTTGCTGGTCAGCGTTTTTGTGTGGGTAACAGAAATAGTGGCCAACTCTGCGCCTCTCTTCCACGATGAACTTTTCAAGGACCGCTTCAACCACACCTTCTGCTTCGAGAAGTATCCCATGCAGGATTGGGTGGCCGGGATGAACCTTTACCGCACTTTTCTCGGTTTCTTGGTGCCTTGGGGAGTGATGCTGGCTGCGTACAGAGGCATCCTGAGAGCTGTGCGCAGTAACGTCTCCACCGAGCGCCAAGAGAAAGCCAAAATCAAGAGGCTGGCCCTCAGTTTGATCCTCATCGTCCTCCTATGCTTCGCTCCCTACCACGTGCTCCTGTTGTGGCGCAGCGTGCTCTTCCTCATCAACCCCTGCGATTGCGGCGCCGAGGAGAACTTGTTTGGGGCTTATCATGTGACTCTAGCACTCACCAGCCTCAACTGCGTAGCGGACCCCATCCTCTATTGCTTTGTCAACGAAGGGGCCCGTCATGACGTGGGCCGGGCCCTGGCCACTCTCTTCGGTCTCTTCCAGCGGGGCCAAAGCCCAGAGGCGCTCATGGGAGCGTCCATCACCGTTGAGACACCTCTAGCTATGAAGAAGCCTGATTTCTACAGCGAGGTCAAAACGAATGCCTATAAAAGTGACATTGAAGTGCTCAAAGACGAGTGCCTTCAAATGACCATTCTCAGTGTTAAAAAGTGAAGTTAAATGTCGATGTAACATACAGCGGCCCCTTAAAGTGTGTGGACATTTTTTATTAAAATTAGCTAAATATTTAAACAAGTGCCATCTGCAAATGCTGTTGGAGCTTTTCCTAAAAATTGTCTCTGTGAGCTATTTTGTCAGGGACATTCAAAGCCCATTGTATACTTCGGTATTGACGCAAACGCTTACGATCACAGGCCAACAACATAAGCACATCGTGACGATTCATCCTTGTCCAGTTTCTTCACTATCTCCCTCCAGCAGTTATGCCTGATATAATTGTCTTTGTACTTGCTTACACTAGAGTTGCATGCATCTCTTAACCCCCTCTCACAAGTGCCTGTTGTTGTTGACTCCAGTTGTTTATTTTTCTGTTTGTTTCTGCTTTGTCGCCACCTTGTGGACAAGCTAATTACTGCAAAAAAAATTGATATGCACGTGCGAGCTGAGCTTTTCTTTTGATTTACAAATTAATACCCCCCCCCCCCCCCCAAGAACTGCGCTTGTTATCTGTTTATATAAACAACTCCACTTGATTTGATTTTGTTATTCAATGCAATAACATTCAGCATTTAAAGTAGCTTAAAGGGATATTTCAGATAAAAATGTGCTCACAGTCATGTGGTTCCAAACCTTTCTTAGTGGAACACCAGAGAAGATGTTATTTACAATGTCTATGTTCTGTTTTTGTCCATAAGCTGAAAGTGATTTTGGACCCCATTGACTTTCATTACAAAAACAAAATTTCATGGGCAAAATGTAAACAATCTAAACATTCCATAGACTAGACCTTTGTGTCACATTAAAGAAAACACACACACATTTGCAACAGCATAATAGGGATTAAATAATGATTGAGTTTCAAATTTTGAGTGAACACAGTGTAATTACTTTTTGGGGCCGCTGTATAAGGTGCACTTTCTGACGATAACTATACCAATACCTATGTGTACCTCAAGTTCTACCCAGAAACACTGTCTATGATAAAATCTTTAACTTGGAGACGAGGATTAATCAAAAAATCAATCTCCTTTTGAATGTTTTATATGTACATGCCTGCCATTTGTGTCAATTCAGATTTTACAGGAAATATATTCTACCATCCTACTCTGCTATTTTGAACTTATTGCTTGTTTTAAGCAAGCCCAATTATTTATTTCCCCACTGTTTTCACAGTCAACACAAATACCGTATGGGCTGTTTCAGGTGTCATGTCTTAATATGCATCTTAATATGCAAAATAAAGTATATACTGAGACTCTTCAACAAGAGGAACGTGTTTCTCTCAGATGTCTTTTGTTTGACATACTTTCTGTTCGGTGGCCCACAGATACCTAAAATGGAAACTGTTTTCCAAACAATGGGCTTTGCTGTTGTTTACATTTTTTTTTTTCTTCATTAGTTCTCCAGGTGCCCTATTTCGGCCTACCAAACTGTAAGTCCTGAATGTCAGCAGTGAGAAAGTGCAATGTAATGGATTTGCTGTTATGCCAAAATAAAACACACGATGTCGGTCGTTCTTCTGTGTAGTTGTCAGCTCTTTTCTTTACTTAGCTCTATTCATTATTTCGCAACAGATGTTGTGAAATGAAGTGATAAAGTGATATGTAAGTAAAAGAGTGAATGTTTTATGACATTATTTATGATCAAGGGCAACGGCCTAGACTTTCTAAGCTGAAGTACACAAGTTTACACATGTAGTGGTAAAAGATGTATTTAACATTAGGGAAAAATCACATTTGTGTCAACACGGCTGTTCGTGTGAAGTTGTGATGAGTCATTTTGACTCCAACCAGCAACTGTAAAGAAGAACCAAGCTGCTTGTGAAGTGTGTCAGATTATTAATAGAGCGGAACACTGAGCTGCCAGTAAAATGCTCACAGGGGACTTCTTACATATTCTGTAAACACAAGACTTTATCTCCAAAATATTTATGTATGCTAAGTCTGATAATTCCTGCGTGTTGTACACAGGAAATCTTTCTGTACTAGGAATCTGTTTTTCTGTCTTAAAAGTGTTAAAAATGACAATTCAAAGCTGTTGTTATTGTTTTTACCTTGAAATATCAGTTTTGAAATCATTCTGATGGAACACTGGCTTCTAATGCAGTGAATGGATTCTGTTTGGTTCCAGCGCTTCCACTAAACGTCTGTTCTGGGAGGAAGTTTGATGAGCGCGTACGAAATTTGGTATACATACAACTACGACAGTGAAATATTTAAAACAACCGTGAAATACAATTGCAAAGTCACAGAAAATAAAAAAAAGGATAGTTATAGTTAAAGGTGCCATAGAACGCATTGAGAGAATATTTGAAATTGTTCTCTGATATGTACATAGAAGGTATGTAGCTTAGGTAAGGGGAAAAAATGCC